>WEIS01076227.1:2240-17447 GCA_013389965.1 Todus mexicanus | reverse complement strand
TGGTAGGGGTTGAAAGGGACTTCCGAAGATCAATGATCTTGCATAATCTGAAAAATGATTGCATAAAGGAGATGCCAGAGTCAGGCTAAACCACACATACTTCCCTTTTTTTTTTTTTCAGTGGGGTAGGAAGGAAAATTGCTCTATTCCTAACATGCTCATTCAGAAAGGCCACCTCAGACTCAGAAAACAAAGAACATACTGACAGGGCTTGATTTAGCATCAACCAGTGGCTGCACTGACCTAACCTCCATCTATCCCTGTACCAGCCAGTACCAGACATCCCAGGTAGCAGATAATCTGTTTATGCAGTGGAATCCATCTGTACCTCTAATACAATAATCCGAGCCTATTATCTGAAGTTCAATGTTACTAATTGTGACAATCCAAAAGGTCACCCAAGTCCTTATTTTATGAAAAAATGCTTTTAAGAAAACAAAAACAAAACCAAGTTTGCCTTCAAGTAGAAACACTCTTGAGCCAGAAATTCAGAGAGCCAGTGAGCGCAGTTGGCTTGGGGAGGAAGAGCTAGATACTGAGTTCATTACTCTATGGTGCTGCTGAAACAGAGGATACAGCAGCCTTGGAGGAGCAAAGGGTCCTTTGTTGCTGTGTTGGGTGATTTCAGCAGAGAGAGAGACCATTTTCAGTTGGAAAAGCAGTGTCCTAAAGGTCACTGGGATCAAACAATGTGAAAAGAAGGAACAAAGTATGATTCTCCTGTCCTTTCATTATGCAAAATTAAAGAAATAAAATAACACACCCCACTGATAACACACAAAAGCAATGAGAGTGTGTTTTCAACAAAATGTAAAACCTGGTAAAATACACTTGTACAGCATCTGGAAAATGAAGCCCCAGCCTTTGAGACTTTGAGAAGTCATTATTTTAGAAAACAGTAGTGTTTTAAGTAGAGATGAGAGAGATTTTATTCTGCTCTGAGATTAAGGCACATATTTAAAACAGACAAGACCATCAGTTCTGAGATTCAAGGTGCTTTTTTCAGGCTCTGGTAATAGTGGAGATTAAATTACTTTCTTAAGGGCTGGCACAGAAGTCCACATGTCTCAGTATCAAATGTTTTGAAGCCTTAGGCACATGGCATCATTTCTAGCACCACCTGCATGTTGAGAAGTATAAATGCAAGAGTCTGGATGAAGTACCAATGTCTTGGGGTTTGCTTTCACATAAAGTTCACTTTTATCCTATCTCAAAGCGCTTCCATGTAACTATGAACCTGGTTTGTGTCTGAGCTTTGTTAAACACATGCTGTAGGTCTCCAGAACAATGTCTACTTCACTTGGCCACTCAGTTATAAGCATAAAATAAGCTACTGTGAAAACATATGCAAAATTAAGCAGGTTATCTTCCTCTGTGAGAATATACAGGCATCAGGTCAGGTCTGCAGGAATTTCTTCATTTTCTATGGATCTGATTTTCTTGCTTGGAAACAATAGCGGTATTCATGCCTAGGCAGTTCAGGAGGTTACCGCTTCTGAAGCTGCGTTTCTCAATATGCAGCAATCACTGTAAAAGATTCAGCATACTTCAGACCTTAGCACATTTTGTGTAACCACAGTGATTTCCCTTCTGCTGGCTCCTATAGAGTAATTAAGAAAATTATTTGAAGTGAAACTTTGGATGTACATACGAAGCTGCTCAATCCTGCGTCCAGACATGTAGACCTACGGGTCAAGGCTTTGTAGATTGAAATACGTATATATTGTGAGTGCCATTCTTTTGTTTCTGTCCTTTCAAATCTCTCTTTCCCACTCCAGTCAGTTCCTTTCTAGCCAATGCTAATCTTTGGCACACAGAAAATGAGCACTTTTATACAATATCCTGTTTTTCAAACGTTGTTTTGTCCCTGTGGTGATTACACACAAGTACTCTTCAGCTGACAACTTGTCAGCTACATCGTTTACAGGTTGTCAGGCTTCCCACATACAGTAAATTTGCCCAGACCCAGTAAGAAAGACTATGGCTTTTTCATAGACAAAGATAAGCTACAAAATTCATTGTAAACCTATTTCTTCTGTTCAGTAAATAGCAGAGCAAAAGACAAGCCTCTGCAAAGCAATGCGTGTTTGTCTTCTGTAATATAACACTATGACAGGCCCTATGGAAAGCTATAGAATGCAAGCTTGCTACCCCAGCTCTGAAAACAAAAAGAGCTGCTGACCAACAAAACCCTTAGGAAACACCAAAAAAGGGTGCAGAATTTGAATGCCAGGCAAGAGAAGGACAAAGGGCACAATGATGCAATTAGTGAGAGAGAATTAGCTAGTAAAATGTAGAAGAGCTGTAGGGTAGATGGATATATATATGTGAGCTGGTCAGCCTTTATAGTCAAATGAAAAGAAAAAGGTGCATTTAGGATGTTTGTGTTTTGTGGGTTGGTTTTTTGTTTGTTTTGTTTTGTTTTTTTTATTGAATCCTGAAATAAGCATTTAAAATGGGTTACATGCATCACCCTGAAGGACCCAGAGTTTTCTCTCTGCTAACTGCTAAGGAAGTGAAAGAGTTAAGTCACTAGCAAGCCTGTTCAGAGGCTATTAAGACAGATATCAAAAAAATGAATCTGTTTTTAATCTCACATTTCTGTAACATCACAAGAGGCTAATGTAACTTAAATCAGTGGATGAGGGAAAATGATAAATGAGTCGATGGCTTCTCCAGATCTACGTGCTTTTCTGTGCATGGTTTATGTATCAAAGGCAGGATTCCAACAGTTGTTCCCACAAACGGGACCTGTGGTCTGACTGGGGCACACTGCTGCCATTTCTAGGAGCTGCAGAAGGTACAAGAAATTCTATAGCAGGAAATTATGGGTAAATACAGCAGACCTTTGCCTTGTTTCTGTCCATTTTCACTTTTGTTTCTTTGAGGATAGGTTTTGATAGCGCTGCAGAGAAATGAAACCAAAATGTTCCCTTCTGAGCCAGTGGACTGGAACTCGAGAGCTAGTTTTCTTTAAAATACACTGCTTTGGGGGTGGGGTTTTTTTAGAAGACAATCAGGAAAGGGTCATTGTTTTACTGGAAGAAATACTCAGAATGAGCTATGACAATAACATATTTCTGGTAGGACACTAAAAACTATCTGTAGATGTCCATTTGGCAGGCCTGAGCTCATAAAACACCAGCTCGGAAAGCCCAGGCTGGGTAGTCACATGCATTTGTCCCAACGGGCCTCTTCTCAGCAGCAAGCACCTTCTCTGGAGTTGCTGTCCCCACTGCCACTTCTGAGAATGAAAATCCAAGTACTCACTAGTCATAGCAGCTGCAACTCACGCGTTAGCAGTAGTTCTACCATCTTGTCCTCAATCTGCTTATCCAACAAGTAAAATGCAGCAGGTGACTGCTGTTTGGGCAGCCAGATGGGAAGAGAGGGCATAGTGATAAACTGCTCATCGGGAGGGTGGTCCTGCAGAAGAGCACAAGTGTGTTTTACACATCAGGGTTTTGGAAAGCTGAGCAGTCTACAGGTGGGTTCAGACACATAGAAGCTTTTAACTTTCGACACACAAAGTGTGGTGTGGTGCCAAATTTCACAAGAGAAGTAGTCAAGCTAATCAAAATGATTTGGATGTTCCCACCAAGGATTGTGTTTTCCAGAGTATGATCTATCATGTGGCACAACAGCGGAATTTTATTGCCAAACAGGCTTCAGTGGAATCCTCAGTGAGGTTTCAAATTGGTTTCTGGGNGGGCTCTTCACACAGAATTTAAACCATTGAGAGCTCTGTGCACATCAGAAGGTCGTAAGCTATAAATTAGGCCATTAACCCCCAACACTGCTTCTGGTCCCAGAAAGTCAATAAGGTAAGAACTGGTGTGAAGAGGAAGAACAAAGCACAGCATTGTCCACAAGGATTTAACTGTCTGAGTGCTGGGGATGCCTGGAGTTTTTTCATAAAACCAGAGTTCAGAGATGCTATTGCAATTGTCCACACAGCATTAGAGCATAAGAATTAATACAATAAACGTAATCACATCACATGCTTTGTAGGTTTTTTCTCACCAGTTTTAACCAGAGAATCTTCCCCTTCAGATATATTGAGCTGCTTGCTATTTTGTGTGTGTTGACTTCGAGAATTAGGGTCAAGAAATGTTTCTGGCTGCTTAAACGCATGCCGCTCCGCATAGGATGAGGTCTGTGCTGGATGCCACGGCTCGGGCTCATCTCACACACTAATTTAGAAGTAATTGAATCTGAAGAGAGTTGTGCGTTGCAGGTTAAACTTTGGGGTTTTTTCACACATCTTTCTCATATCCGTTTATTAACAGAAATAATTTTTTTTTACATCCTCTCACTACAAGCCTTTTTTACAAGGGCTTGTAGTGCCAGGATGAGGGGAAACGGCTTTAAGCTGGAAGAGGGTAGGTTTAGACTAGATATTAGGAAGAAATTCTTTACAGTGAGGGTAGTGAGACACTGGAGCAGGTTGTCCAGGGTAGCTGTGGATGCTCCATCCCTGGAAGTGTTCAAGGCCAGGCTGGATGAGGCCTTGAGCAACCTGGTCTAGTGGGAGGTGTCCCTGCCCATGGCAGGGGGGTTGAAACTAGATGATCTTTATGATGCCTTCCAACCCAAACCGTTCTATGATTCTAAGAATTATTTTTCCCTCAGACTTTGCCTAGCAGCATCAAATCTCACCTGACAACTCTTTCGAAAACAAAAGTAGTTTTTTGTAGTGACATTACCCCATTCAATTTTTCCTCTAACAACAACACAGAATCTCAAATTAATTAAATCATAACATGAGAGAAAACCATCACAGGTTTGCTAATCTTTTCCTATGTAATTAAGTATGACAAGTCTTTTGTGTTTCTTATCTCTGTTCCAAGCACCACAGTCTGAAGCAGCAACCCAGGGAGCTAATTAAGTTTCCTGTCTATCAGATTTGTAAAGGTATTTTTTTTAAGCAAAGACTCAAACATCTCTGAAGAGCGCAGACACTCTCTGCCCAACTCATGGCGGTGAGAAAATACCAAAAAAGGGCTGGTGTGATTTTAGCACCACCGAGTGGACAAATAAGGGTAAAAAATAGTTCATTTTTTTGCAGCTGAATACATGGGTGTCCTGGGCACGCAGTGGTTCCACTCATGGGATTGGGGCCCTGAGCAGTGTCCCACCCTCATACATGCTCTTCTTCTTACCACAAGTCTCTTGGGAAGCTTTCAGACACCTTGTCACTAAATTGGGCTTTTTTTTTTGTCACACTGCACATGGTCCTCCGGAGTCTGGAAAGTCACTCCAGAAAACATGAGATCTGTAAATACAAACATATCTGTAATAAATATGACTGTAATATAAAACCAAACAAAATCTGTAATTTGTGCTGCAGAAAGTCGTTTGCCTCAGAAGTAGCTCAGGCACTTCTCAGTATTTTCTGCCAGTTCTGTGCATCCCTTGGAATCAATGCCTCATTAGGTAAAAGAATGGGTCATTCCCTAAATCGTGGGGGGGGGGGGAAACAACAAAACAAGCCCAAAAACGTACTTAATGTAATGTTTCAAAGTGGTTTTTATACCCCAACTGTTCTGTGGGGATTTTGGACAGTAACTCTTGTGGGTGGCTGGCCTTGGGCAGCTTTTAATGCTGTTTGCAGAAGATATATGGAGACATGTAGCAGCTGTAGCTACATAAGGACTACTTTCCCCTGGCACCAGATAAGATAGTTCATTGAATTAGGTAAAAGTGCATTCACACACACCCCTGCCTATATATATGCTTTACTGGCACACACTCTTCTGCCTAAAACTTTGGCCAGGTCCATCTCCTGTGAGTTATCTCTTCTGGATCTATTTTTTTGATTACGCTACAGCCTAGAGAGCCTTTTGTGGTACTCTGCAAACACATGTGCTGTCTCTTTACTGAAGCATTTACTGTTGCCTGAGATAAGCCAGGGAGAAAATGAAAGCAGAGGCCACGTTTGCTTTCACAGCAGCTCAGCAGCAGGACCTCCATGATGGCCTGTGCTGTGCAAGGGGTCTCAGTGTCCTCCCTCACCAAGCTGGTGGGCAGCAGGCAGAGGTGGCTCCTTTCCAAGAGGTGATTTGCATGCTGGCATGGGAGACCAGGAGAAGCAATGCTCCTGAAATACATACTATAAAAGGTTAACACTTGGATGACTGGTGTGTATCCTTTGGGATACTTGACTGCACTGCTGAAGCCAACAGAGCTCTCTTGGAACCGGCGCGGGGCAGACTACACACACCCTTGCTGCAAATTCCACATTTAACAACAGCATGTTTGCAGCTTGCTTATCACATACAGCCTGTTTAAAATAGAAGCATCGGAGAGACAGCTGATGTTTCAAGTCCTTTAAGCTTTGAATGAAGGAAAATAAAAATCCCCTTCAGAGACTCAAAGGCTAAAAATTCTAATTACTGCTAATCTTTGTCATGTACTTCTCCTCTTTCATCCCACACACCTCTGAAAGTCAAGCAAATGCTTAAAGCCAGGTCCTGCAGTAGATTTCTCAGCTGTTTATAAGATATCAGAGCACCCAAGTCCACAATAATGTGGCCAAAGACAAGTAGTCATGGGTCTAAAGAAAGGAAGAAGGAGCCAGACTACTATGTTGCTTGTTAAGCTGGTTTGGTGGAGTGAAACCCACCTCCTACCTGCCTGCCAATCTCTGGCACCAGAGGAGGAGGCACTTGTGTCTTCAGCCCCAGCGTGTCTTCAGCCCCAGCACCCTATCATCCTTGGCTGAATGATAGTCCAAGCATGTGTAGGAAGGTGGGCAAACCGTAGTGTTATTCCAGGTTATCTATAACAATGACATGTTGGTTGTACTCATTTAACCCTTCAGAGTAAGGAGGGAATTCACAACAGGCCCTCCGCATCCTGGGTATCCAAGCTGTGCAGCAGGCTACTAAGTCAAGTGGGGCAGCATGATGGCCTGGATGCCAGGGCTGGGTCATCTTCTTCAGCTGAAGGCACCAATTTGCTGTCACAAGAGCACAAACTCTTACTTTTTCACAGGGAATGTGCAACTCATGGGACTGGAGACCTGAACACCTGATGACTCCAAATCAGCAGGGATATGGAACAAGTATGTTAGATCCCATGCAATATGCCTTATACTTACAACCTCAACCACCTTCTCTCTTCTAAAATAAACCTGAGCCTTTCTTCCAGGAAAGAAGCTAATTACAAGGACAGCTGAGCTCAAGGAAAGTCTCTGAGCTACGGGTCCTAAGTAAAGCAAGGCAACAAAAACTCTGAAAGGCAAAATTTTATTCTGTGCTTGTCCCTAGAACTTCTTGCTGATTCATTCGAAGCAGCTTCCAACAAAACAGCTTAGTATCAGGTGGCACTTGCTCTACGTGTTGCCATTTTGGATCCCTTTGAGATCAACTGAATCCTCCTGAATGTTGCACGCAGAGAGGGTGGGTGCCTAAAGCGGGGTCCAGCTTTCGTTTCACAAGGGAAGCTGCTTAAAGGCCAGCTTTGCAGCGTTCAATTTGTAAGCACATAAATCACCTTTTACATCTGGTTCTCAACATCTGTGAGATCTATTACCGAGCCTGTTTAGTAAGTATACTTGATCTCAGGGCTGGCTGGAGCAGTGTGTCTGCATTTTGTCTCTCCTCATTCTGCGTTGCCCAGCTGTTTGTGTACCAGCCTTCTGTGTAAACAGACCTGCTCCTGCCTGATTCATTCAGCAGTTTCACAAGCCGGCATCTGTGACCTTGCAATTCCCAGGCCTCCCTTGGAACAAGGCTGATTAAAGGAGAGCTTGCACTACCCCGCAGCTGTCACAGTGCCTCACAGTAATGGGAAAGGGGATACAGAAACCTAGGACCATGTATGCATTTGAATACAACCCAGCTGTGGCAATGACATTAAGAAAACCAGAGTTTGTGCTATGATTTTCATACTAGGAGTACAAAGGCTTTAAAAAGCACAGGTACAGTTGATTGCTTGGGTCCTCTTGCCCGAGGCTGGCTCAAGCCCTCAGGCTGGCTCACCTTCTGCAGTGCTTTTCAGAGATGCAGCAATGGCTTTTATTTCTCAGCTGAATTTTGATGGAAATGCAGCCTAGAGAGATAAACTCTGCTGGCTCAGCACCACCTACAGTCTCCCTGCCCCTTGTGTCCCCCTAGGAGAACCAACTTCTCACTCTGTCCCCTCTTGGCCCTCTCTAGGCTCTGATGCTTCCCAGGAGGTACCAGTGAGCAATTCAACATTCTCCTTCTGAGCTTGTTTCTCACAAGCGCCATCTAGGGTAACAGAAAACAGATACGGAAAAGAAACGGGACAAGACCTGGCTGACGGCTCCCCACGCCCCACGTGAACCACGTCATCCTACCCCACTACATTCCCTCTAGAGCAAGAGGGAATGGCCTCAAGCTGCAACAGGGGAGGCTTAGACTGGACATTAGGAAAAAAAAAAAATCGCAGAAAGGGTTGTCAGGCATTGGAACAGGCTGCCCAGGGAGGTGGTTGAGTTGTCATCCCTGGATGTGTTTAAAAGCTGTATAGATCTGGTGCTTGGGGACATTGTGTAGAGATGGACTTGGTAGAGTAGGGCGAATAGTTGGACTTGATGATCTCAAAGGTCAGCTAAAATATCATCTTAATGATATTTTGATCTTAATGATCTTTTCCAACCTAGACGATTTTATGGTTCTGTGATCTGCAGTGCCACCTAGCAAACCACTGGATTACTTGCACCTTCTCCAGAAGACGGCGAATGAAGAAACCAGAAAGGTAAAGCATATCAAGAGAGTCTTGAATCATAAAACCCATCAATAAAATAAGTAAAGTGGACTTCCTGCAATTGTGATTGCTCTATCTCTGTCACCTTTCCAATGATGTCTGCAAACATCTCTGGAGCAGGATTCAACAGTTGTGAACGTGTCCTCAATGGGGTATGCTCCCTTAGCTTCAAGTTACTGGGGAAAGAGATTTTTCACTAATAGAAAACCCAGGTAATTGCATAGATTAGTAGAATGTAAATTAGTTTAACAGGAAATTATGTAGATGATCCTGCTATTGAAATGTAATAGACTATTTTTAAAACAAATGTACCTTTTAAACATCTGCAGCTGGTGGAATGGTTTTCATCCCAGTGAGGAAAAAGTTTTCCTGTTGGGTAACAGAAATGTCCATTAGTATGACCATGATTAAACTGCTGGTGTTACCTGGCAGCTGAGTAACTCCACACCACAGGGATTCATCAGCATTAAGAAGGCGCCAACTATTTATGTAACTTTAAGTGCTCACAAGTTACACCCATAGTTAGCCTGAAAGCATATAGATGCAAAAGCTGGGGGATTGGTGTGTGAAGAACCTAGAGCTACCATAAAATTGTGCCTGGGTACTGCTTTTTCAAGGAGATTATGGTCTAATTGAGTAAACGTAAATCCAGGGAAGCCCCACAGCCTTCATTATGCAAGATACCAGATTAGATAACAAACTTGTTGTCTGGATTCACAGCTGTGAAAGAGCTGAATCCTGCCTACAACTGACTGGGCAGAATTTTAACCCTCTGTGAATCCAAGCAAGAGCTGTCTGAGCAAATTGACATGTGGGTAGTTCATCCTGTGTGGTTGGTGATCAGTGTACTCTCCCAAGTATTAGCTTTAGCTTGGAGTAAAGGAGACTGAGGGGTGACCTCATTAGTGTTTATAAATACGTAAAGGGTGTCAGGAGGATGGAGCCAGACTCTTCTTGGTAGCACAAGGGGTAACGGGTGTAAGCTGGAACACAGGAGGTTCCACTTGAATATTAGGAAGCACTTCTTTCCAGTGAGGGTGACAGAGCCTGGCACAGGCTGCCCTGGGGGGTTGTGGAGTCTCCTTCTCTGGAGACGTTTCAACCCCACCTGGACGAGTTCCTGTGCAACTTGGTCTGGGTGATCCTGCTCCGGCAATGGGGGGGATTGAACTAGATGATCTTTCGAGTTCCCTTCCAATCCCTGACATTCTGTGATTCTGTGAAGTATGCCACTCATATCTATTAGCTTATTTTTAAGTTTGTATCTGAAGATTACATAAATGAGACTCAGTGTCCACAAATGGTTATAGGCTATCAGGTTTTTTAGTTGGCTCATTCCTATGATAAATTGTAAATCAGTACTTCTTCCTTGCTTCTCACACGGAGATTTTTTGCAGCATCAGTCATTTAAAAAAATCATTAAAAAATAGGCAGTGAGTGAAATGAAGCATTTATTAACATTTCTGGTTTTGAAAACAGACTATATTTTACTAAAGGTGTCTTTTTAAGATGGAGGTAGTTTAATCTAAGACATCCATCGCTTTTCCCTACTAATTTCTTGCCTTCTTCTAATTTAAATAATGGCTTATGATCAGGAAATAGCTTTACATAAATTGCCCAGTAAAAGTCAGTATCATAAATGTTAATGTATTCAGGATCAAATGTATTTGTAGATTTGCCTCCTTGTTATAATCCTTTTTAAAAGAAACGCCAGATATTCGCAGCTGAGTTGAGTAAACCATTTCAGGGCTGAATGTTAGCAGAATGAGGAGAAAAGTAAGAGCAAAAGAGAAGGGATCCCAGATACTTATTTAACTGAGAGCTGACGTTAGGGAGTTGATAGAAGAATACAAGAACGCTGTTCCAGGTGGCAGAAACTGCAGAGGAGGAAGAGCACGGCTGTGAGAAGCAACGAAGGGAAGCTAACGATAGATGAAGTCGAATGAGAAACAGACACTCCAAGGCATGCATCCAATTCGTCAGGTTATGTAAAATTATCTTCACCCTTTATGCACTTCCCTCCTTTTCTGGGTGATGCACATTGCAGATAGAGTTAGTAGCACTGTTTGTAATTACCAATGCCTGACAGTCCTCATTATAAGCTTCTGCTTTCAGTTGCTGGTAAGTTTGTTAGATGTTATTCATCCAGGCTGAAATGTCTTCTGCCAAGACTTGGCCTCAGGCTGATTCTTTTCCCCTCCATTTTCTTTTAGGAGTAGGAAAGGGGGGGGCGCAGCTTCAGTAAAAATGGTTCTGTGGTTTTCAAGGCAAGATTAAGCAACCGTTTATTTGAGCAAGAGCTTGAAAGTTGGCAAAAGAGGGGGGAGGTCACCCCAATGCCAGAAGACATAGCCAAGTTATAAATGTGTTTTTAAAAAGTCTGAGCTCACATACTTCAGCAGAGACTTGTCAGCTTGGCAGATGAATTTGCAGAGGGTTGTGTCAGCACAGGGCACGCTGCGCCCCCTGCCAGCTTCCAGGCCCTGGCAGCACCATCCCCAGCAGGCAGCAGAGCCAGGTGCTGCCTGCACCCAGAGCTGCCACCAGCCCAGAGCAGGGGCAGCTGTTCACCCCTGGGCACCCAGGCTGCAGCTGTGCTGGGAGTATCGAGGCTGGGGGTGGGTGTAGGCAGGGAAATCAGGCTGAGTTCGCAAGGTAAAAAAGGCATTTGACTGCAAAACACTGAAAAGAAAACTGTGATGACATAAGGAACTGGAAAGGTAAATACTAGCATCCTAGCCTAGGAAAGAGCCCAGGACCTGAAGCAGGGTGACTGGCAGGACAAGAGGAGCAGGGTCGTCAGGAGGAGAAGGAAGGAAAATAGAAGGGAGGGAAGAAAAACGTCTTGGTGATAACTGCCACATCATTTCCAGAACCCAAAGCAGAACTGAGGTCACTCCTTTCCTCCTTTACCAACAGAAATCTGGAAGTCAACTGACATGTGTGGCTCTTCCTGCTTGCAGGGGCTTCCTGCACTGGCTGGCTGAAAACCTGTTACTCCTGTTCCTTGGACAGGTCTTAAAGCTTCAGCTCTCCACCAGGGAGATGCATTAGCATTTCTTGGTGGAGCACCGCAGCTTGGGACCAGAGCAGACTTGTCTGCCGTCTGTCATGCACACTCTCCCATAATGCTGTGGGGGGGATGAGAAGTGAGATGTTACGCACAGCCAGACTAGCTGTCTGTGCTCCCTTCCTTGCTGTTCTGGGGGGTAGGAAGAGCAGCTGTGGCCGGGAGGGCTGCACAGAGATGATAAAAGGCCCTGATACCATGTGTTGCTGCAGGCCCTGAAGCATGACACAGAGCAGTTATGGAGGAAGAACATGAAGAAAGGCAAGAAGCAATGATCATTAACTGTGTCCTTACTCATTTGTCCTAATGATCTCTTTCTTCTCCAGCTAAGTCAACAGCCAGTCTCCTCTCACACCCCCACCAGCTCCTAACCACAACAGAAATAGTCTCCATAAAACTAACCCTTTGCCCCAGTTACGCCAGCATGTCCTCGTTCTGCACCTCAACCTCTTCCCTATACCATTGCCCCCAGTGACTGTTATCTCTCAGGCCTCTTAGCCCCAGTATCATCTGAATATCCCAACATCTTCCTGGTACCTCAACCCCAGCAACAGCAGCTTGGAGCCCTTCTAGCTCTTGTGTTATAAACTGTTATTCTGTAGTCTCTACACCCTCATGCTCCTGTCATCCGCTCATCACCAATGACCCCGCATGCCTTCAGATTCACTTGGATGAGTATTGCTACAACAACTCCCTCATCCCTGGTGCTGCCCAAGTCTCCAAGATCTAGATCCTAGTGTCATCCTGTACACCTTCTCCAGCTGTCTTCTCCTCTCCATGCAACGGGAGCTGGATGCAGAGACCTCACCAGCAAAACAGCACAATGCTTTCTTGTCTTTTCTAGATACAGTTGACTTGGTACTGAGGGTTGGGGTTCCTTCCAGCTGACCTTAGACACCTACATCCAACCAAGTGAGCATCAGTTTCCTTCACAGTGGATAGAGATAAATGGACACTTCTCGGGCACTGGTGATCTAACTCAGTTTAGACATTTACTTTGGCTGCACCAGTATCTCCCTAATCACTCTAAGGTGGAGACAAGGATAAGCTCAGTTTAGATATGTCCCTTGTTGACTTATAAATGATTGCACCCTAAACAGCATTGTGTATTTACCCTTATTCCTTCATGCTCAGCAATGATCTTTATTTTCTTTCAAAACAGCATTTCACATTTCCAGAGGAGTGTCCTGTGTTGTGAGCTTCTCAGCAAGGGGTGGGTCAGCAGCAGCAGCACCTTTGGCTGATCCATGCCATCAGCATACAACTGCACAGTACCGTACCATACCATACCATACCGTACCATACCATACCATACCATACCATACCACACCACACCACACCAAACCACACCACACCACCTAGTGGTAAAAGCTTGGATCTCAAAGCATGCTATTGAAAAAAAATCATGACACTGGCACAGAAATGCCAGGGTGGCATTCCTGTAAAAGCAGGAATAGGGGAAAGCTCCAGGAATGATTTTTTCCACCATTTCCATCCTTGTTCCTAGAAAGCGTTGTTCCCACCTAGGTGTTGTTTAGAATACATCTTTTGTTAAGGTCAGTATGTTCCTGTTTGATCAGCTTGACCAGATGGGCTGAAAATTATAGAGACTGGAGAATGGAGGAGATGAAAACATTATGCACTGGGGAAATCCAGGGTGGGCTCCTGTCTGGAAATCTCTGGTCAGTTTTCTCAGTAATGTAGAAATGGAAAGGCTCTAAGAAGGGCTATGAGGGCGCAGAAGTTTGAGAGCAATTTCATACAGGGAGTACTTGAACAAGCTACATTTTTTAAATCTCAAAACCAGAGAGGACTAAGAAGAAAAAGATGGAATATAAATAGGAAGGAAGTGAACAGGGAAATTCTTCTCACCCTCTCTGCTGCTCTTTCCTGGAGAAGAGAAGGCTCCAGTGAGACCTTATAGCAGCCTTCCAGTACCTGAAGGGGACCTACAAGAAAATTGGAGAGGGACTGTTTACAAGGGCATAGAACAATAGGGTAAGGGGCAACGGTTTTAAACTAGAGAAGGGTAGATTTAGATTAGACATTAGGAAGAAGTTCTTTACTATGAGGGTGGTGGAACCCTGGAACAGGTTGCCCAGGGAGGTGGTGGAAGCCCCATCTCTAGAGACATTCAAGGTGAGGCTTGATGAGGCTCTGAGCAACCTCATCTAGTTGAGGATGGCCCCACCTACTACAGGGGGGTTGGACTAGATGACCTTTAGAGGTCCCTTCCAGTCCAAAGCATTCTATGATTGTATGAAAAATCAGACAACATAAAATGAAATAAGCAGGGACCAGATAAGACAAGTAAGACACCATGTCTCTTTGCACAACAGTTAATTAGGCAAAGAACTGTGTAACTGTTTGCCACATGCTGTAATAAATACTGAAATGCTTACACCTGTCAGGAGGGCATGCAGGGCTTCTACACCATAGTCACAGAGTGCAGTCAGTGATAATAATTCTATACTCTGGACTTCAAACAGATGTGTACACATGTGCATCTTCCTCTGCTTACAACCTCTCTGCTCTTGGCCAGGGCTGGCAGCAGGGTGCCTTTGCTCCAGGAAGTGAAGATATTCCTGGGGAAAAAAACGTATATATAAGTACGAAACAAAATTCAGAAAAAAAATCACAACCACAATGTGCAAAAAAAATTATAAATATATCTAAGAATTTTTTTCAGTTGATCTTGAATGGTTGTTTTTGAAGTTTTACAATAGAAAAACTAAACATTATTTTTTATTGTGCATTGAAACAAGAAATTCTGAAGTAATGTTATATTTCAAAAATTAATCTTGGCTCCAAGCTCCTTTTACCTAGTATACTTCATTCGCTGGATATTTTCATTATGTTTTTCTGTAGGGAAGATGATTTGTATCCATATTTATTTGAAGACCATATTACAATGAATAAGCATAAATAATGTATGTGAGAAGGCAGGGTAGGACTGCCTGGCAGCCTTCAATCTGTCATTTCCATGCCTACTAATTTGGCAATCTTAACATAGCTCTTTGTGTGGGATGAATTATAAACCAAATAATCCTGAGGTAGGGCTTTCATTGCCTACGTGGTACTGAATGTATTTATTTTTCAATTCCATTCAAGTCTTCCATGCTGTCAGAGTGCCAAAGTCTCAGTCAATACAGCTTTTCATACTGCAAATCTTTATTTAGTTTAAAATGGAGCTGTCACATCTCTCATGATGACAGGCAATGGTTTTTACAATGATAACAAAAAATACTGAAAGGTCTCCTGAAAATTTCCACCAAGAGACAAAACTGTTGAGGTCACATCCAGCAAGCGCCTCTATAGAGGCTGACAGAGGACCTTATCTCTTGAGCCTTTCTCTTTTAGTCTGGTGGCTTCATAGGTGACATGTTGCCCAATGAGAACTG
>WEIS01076225.1:5743-16802 GCA_013389965.1 Todus mexicanus | reverse complement strand
CCATTTCCACGGAGGAAAAAAAAACCCCGCAGAACACGGAGGAGCTCTGCGAGATAAAGCAGAGGGGGTGAGCTGGGGAAACCTGCACGTGCACACAAGGGGTCACGGGAGGACTCGGAGGCTGTGTGCGTGCTCGGGGGCTGATACGGCAGGAGGCGAGGGCTCGGGGGCGGGCGGAGGAGAGGGAAGGAGAGGAGAGTCCTTCTCAGAGAGCCCTTCTCAGAGAGCATGGCTGCCCCTTGCCTTCAGGCAGGCTCAGTTCCAGGAATCGTTTCCTTCTCAGGTAGCTTCTAGGTCTTGGCAGTGTTGGGTTGCCAGTCGGACTCGGTGATCCTAAAGGTCTTTCCAAACCCGGCCGATTCTGTGGTTCTATGAAATGGCCGCGGCCCTCCTCACCTGGAGCGACTCGTCCTTTTATCAGCGCCAGCCGCGCTCTGCTGGGCGCCACGGGCTGACTTTCGACTCCCTCGACACTGGCAGTGGCAAGAAGGGGTCCCGCCAGTCCCTGGCTCCCAGCTCGCAGGGACGATGCCGCTGTGACCCGTGACAATGCCGGCGAGGGAGGGCGTGTGACGGCAGCGCCCTTCAGAAGTGGTTTTCTGCGTGGGTGCCTCGGTGCTGCTCTTCTTGCTGCGCAGAGAGAGGTTACAAAGAAAAACCCCAAACCTCCAGCTCGGCAGCAGTGGGAAAGCGTTACCGAAAGCGGGCAACTCCCAGTGTCCGCAGCACAACCGCTCGTTTCACCCACACCATCTGAGCAGCTCCAGGCACGTTCCACGCTCCTGCAGGTCGAGGGGCAGCATCAGCCGGGGCGCTCGCCACAGCTCTGCCCTGCCCTGGAAATCCCGGCAGCCACGAGTCAGCAGGAAAAGCAGACCCAGGTCTTTGTGAGCTCTGAGAAGCACTGGGTGTGCCAGGGTGTCACCCATCAGCCCGGGGAGAGAGGGGAGGAGGAGGATTGATTTGCTGTTGGTACTGTATCCAGAGCTCTTCCAACAGCTGCGATCTTGCCCTCCTTGCCTCAAACACCATCCACCAGCCCCTTCTCCTCTGCTTTTAGCCAAGGAACCAAGGAACCACTTGTATTAATTTCTGCAATTACATCCCACAATCACTCCAAGCCATCACCCGGGGCAGACATCCCCCTTCTTCACCCTTCCACCCTTCACCTCGAATGGATCTTTGCTTCCCCACACCAGTTTTTCCTATTTCCACCTTCGTGTGACGACGCACCGGGGTGTGGCTGCCCTGGGTGTAGGGCGGGGTCATTCACGGTAAGAAATTTTCCTTGCTTTCTGCATTTCTTTGAGCGACTTCTGTTCTCAGGAAAGCCGACCCACCACAGGCGCGAGGGCTTTAAGCAAGCCCCGCAGAAGCCCCGTGGCCGGCACAGCCACGAGGAATTTTCAGCACTGGGCAGTACGTCTCTCCTACATCCTCAGTGCCCACACAAGACTTCACCCCCTAAGAGAAAGGAGCCAGCCTACTGCATTTTCCTCCTTGTTGTCATAGAAATGCCAGAAAATTCCCTGAAACAAGAAGACGACTCATTTCAAACGTTATCTCTGTGAAATGCAGAATTCGAAAAGCACTCGGGATTTTCACAGCAGAGGTTGGCATCAAGTGCAATCGCTTCTGCCTGCTCAGAATACTTAACAAATCACTTGGTGCTTGACCTTTCTTTCTTTCTTCGCAAAAAAAGAAAAAAAAGAGCTGTCGCCAACTCCCAGGACTGTAAAATACCATCTCTGGCCTATGACAACGGGTAGAACACAGCAGGTCAGGGCACGGATCCAGCTGCCTGGGGAGAAGCACAGGGACAGGGCAAACGCAGCGGCACCTCCCTGACATTTCTGCAGCTCCCAGCAATTTATGATTCACCAGCTTCCCAAACCAGCGGCGTTATCTTGCCTTTAACAACCCTCAGAGGGCATTTCCTCCTTGTCCTGACTTTGAAACTCGCCCGTCTCCACGACTCGTGCAGGAAGGCATCCCACGGCGCGTAAACCAGCAGCACCTCCCTCTGCTCGTGGTGAACCCGCCGCTGGAAAGCTCCGTTTGAAGAGACGCGGAGGAACCACTTTGTGCTCACCTTCTCCAGTCAGCTCCTGCTTTCACGGCACTCCACAATACTCCTCTGCAACCCCCTCACCTATTTTTTTTTGCCCAGACCACAGGCCTGGCCTGCTCAGATGCTCTTCCTACCGCAGCCAGTTCATGCTTTGATTAACCTCGCTGCTCTGCTCGATCTTCTCCAGTTCTTTGGCTCACCTGGGATGAGGACACTGGAAACACCCAGATCTGGGTGCGTTCGGGGTGTACGGTGCCACGATTTCCTAATTACTTCCTTGCAATTCCTACCATACAACTTATTTTCTGAGCAAACACCACTGAGCACCACGCTGATATTTTACCGTAGCCTCATGACCTTGTTTCTGAGCAGCAACAGTCAACTCAGAGCCTGTACTACAGACGATTAGGATCGGGGGGAGTTTTCGTGTGCATCGCCTGATTTTTATCTGTACTAAATTTTATCACTTATTAGATCACGCAGTCAAACAGCGATTCAAGGCCTCTCTACAAATCAGGCCTCATTTTATTACCCCAGATAACTTGGCACCACCGGCGAGCCGTGTCCTGTCTCTCTACACCTCTCTCGCAGCTCGCACACGAACACACAGGATGCCCCAGGCCCAGGCCCTGATCTTTCTCCTCTCAAAGAGACCTTTTTCTTATCCTCCAGCAGTAATTTTTCTGTGTGAACAGCTCCTCCCTTACTCTGCTCCTTAAGAGCCTTTGCTTGCAATGGGAATCACACCGGCCACTTCCCAATCTTATTGACAAAACCTAGAGCTACCCCCGTAACACAGTCACTGCTTCCCTCTCCTCCTTTGTTTTTTGCTACCCTGGTCCTGCTCACAGATTTCCTCAATCTTTTCACAAACTTCATTGTCCTTTTATTAAAAAAAAAATCTCTCTCCAGTGTATCTCTGGATACGGAATGTGGTTACCCCAAAACTGAACTGTGGACGGTTCTTAAAGAACTGGGCTTGGGCTTGTCTCCAGAACAATTCCTTGTTTGTGAAGGAGGGCTCGTTACAGAAAGATGCTGCTTGAGAAGAAATTCCTTCCGTCTAGAGACACCTCCGACACTGCAGCTGTGCCGGCACGCTGCTCCTGCTAGGCTCCAATTAGTCCTCCTAAAATCCAGGACCTTTTCCTCCAGCCTGGCAGTTGCCACCAGGAGGACACCCCGCTACGGCCTCAGTGCTTATATTGTCACTTCAGAATCTACATCAAAGCTGAATTCATTTTTTAAACAGGTTATTCTCAGAAGTTTAACACCTCAGAAAGCAGCAGCTGACTCCCCTCCTTCAAGCTGCCCGTTCCCGACTGCATTCTGGCTGGGGCCGAGCACCCACCTCTACTCGCTCCAAATATTTTATTCTCTCAAACTAAAAAAACAAAAACGCAAACAAACTTCCGAGAGCTTTTTTTTTCCCCCCCAAACATTATTCCCACAAAACGAGTTGCAGGCAAAGTTTGAGGCTTGTTGAGAACCCGGGTACGTTTCGTTCTAGTGAACTTCCAAGGAGAAAGGCAGCTCCTCAGAAGGAATCGGGACGCGTAAGGTTTGTGTAAGACGGGCGCTGCTCCGGGGCTCTGCTGGGCCTTCCACACCCACCTCCTTGTGGCCTTTGGGGAAGCATCAGTCTCGGGGAGCCCTGAACAGACATTTTGAGAGCAGCCTTCAGGAAACAGCCGTGCCAGTTACGCAAAGAGGCTGCTCGAGCCTCTGGGCACACGTTGCAAAACGCTCCCTTTCGCGTTAGAGGATCCCCGATGTTACCACACGGAGCCATCAGCTTCACTCCGTTGTTTCCTTTTGCACATTCTAGCTCTACTTCAATTTTCCGCTTGTCTTTTCCATACATGGAAAAGTTGCAAACAAACAAAAAACAGACGCAGAAAGAAAAAAAAAAAAAGAAGAAAAATAAAAGTCCTAACAAGGACAACTTTGCCGCAGGAAGCTTAAATTATGAGCGAAACCAGGAACAAAGCCGTAACCGTGCGCGTCCCGCAGCCTGCCACCCTGCAAGCTGGCGAGTTAGAATTATTTGGAGGGGGTGGGTGGAAATAAGGAAAGATTACTTTTTCGGAGGCTACATTTTCTTCCCTTTAAAGGGAAAAGAACCCCTCCACCACACGCCGCGTTGGAATGTCAGTGCAACGGCAGGTTTGTGGCTGCCTTGACCCAGCCTTGCACAAGAGAGAGCAGCTCTGGTGAGTCAAGGCAGAAGCATCACCCGCCTCCTGCAGCAGGGAGGGCGCCCGGCCGCTGAGCACCACACAGAGCGGCTCCTCCGGAAGGGCAATGCTTGTCCTCCTGGCCTGCTGGCAGAGCCTTTCCAGCTCCTACACCACAGCCTGGAAATGCCCTTCTTTCGGGCGCACAGAGACCCTAAGGAGCCCAGAGACAAGAGTAAAGCTGGCTCTTCTATATTTATGTAGCTGTGATGTAAGGAGACGAGGTCATAGAATCACAGAATCNGCTCACACCATTTCTAACACAGGTCCTCCCCAGCTGGTACCAGAAAGCCCAGCTGAAGCCCCTCAGCTCCTGCCAGAGCCGTCGGCAGCCTCGCCCTTCCCATACAAACAAGCGGCAGAAACGGAGCTGCGCACTCACCTTGGGGATTTTGGCAAATCGCCCCGCTCGGGTATCGCGGATGCTGGTTATATCCAGAATCTCCATCTCCTACAACAGAATAAGGAGAAGCAAGGTGAGGAAAGGCAGAGCAGGAAGGAGAGAAGCCCCCGGCAGAGCCCCCAGAAGCTGCAGAGCAGGTCCCAGGCAGCCCTTTTGCCTCTCCCAGCAGCAACGCCGCAGGCAGGGGCTCATCGGGTGCTGCCGTGCCCAGTTGGCCAGTCTGGAGGCACTGGTGGTGCTGGTGCTGGGTCTGCAGCATCGGCCCCCTGAGGGCCAGGCCAGGGGCTGAGCGTGGAGTCCCGTGAGAGGGAGCTGTGACATGCACATGGGTTGACTCTACCCCGTCACACGCCCATGTGTTAATACAACCCACGTGTTCTCAGCCTGGCCTTTGCCTTCATCACTGAGCGGGGTGGGAGGCAGGACCACCTCTCCCCAGGTCCCTCCCAGCAGACCTTCACCTCCTCTGGTCTGAAGCAATCCCTACGGAGGACACCCGACAACCCCCGGAGGCCGCCTGCTCCCCAGCCTCGCCACCGGCCGCTTGTCATGTTGACTTGGTTTTGTTCTTTTAATATCCAACCTGAATTTCCTTCCTCTGTTCCTAATTTGTCTGCTCACCACGGATCTGCAGAACAAATTATACGTGTTGCAGCAGACAATGTTATTTTCCGCGATCACAACAAGGAACAATGTGGATCCCAGGTCTCCTGGCCGTATCCCCACTTTGGTTGTCAAACAGGATGGGAATTTCCCTCCCGCTCCCAGCCCTGGCTGAATCCCTCCTGCCGCAGCGCTGAGCTTTTAATTCCTTGCTGTTCATGGCAAGGGGAGGCAGTCGAAGATTATTAAGCCACACAAATTCAACAAACTACTGACCGTGCCACATCGTGCTCTGCATTGGGCCATCTCTTGTCCCTGGTGGCTCTAACCCTGCCAGCCCATACAGGACCTTCACCTGCCTGCCCAGCTCCCTCTGGCAGGGAGCATTTGCCCCCATGCCTGCCAGCTCCCACTGGCTGCAGGGTCCCTCAGAGAGCAGGAAAGGTGCCAGCCGAGCGCTTCCCCAACGATGGAAACCAGGCTGCTGCTCCGCTGCGGCTCTCAAACGTGTTTAGTTTGTGTTAGGTGCTAATTAACGGCATTTTCCAGGACCGTGAGAGCCTCTCCAGCCTGGGTTTCCTTAGGTCAGCTACGCTCCCTTACCCCAGCCCCTTCCCCAGGGAATTAAAGCCCTCCTGTAACTAACCCAGTGAAATATCTCTCTTTGGACGGGTGGCAGCAGCTCCTCTTGCACCGTTTTGTGCACCTCCTCCAGTGCCACCAGTTCTTCCTGCTGTCTGCTGGAACCCTGAGAGCAAAATTCTACCGCCAGGAGCGGATCGTGAAAGGGGAATGAGAGCGACGGAGAGAGCTGAAAGGAGAAGGCATTCTCTAGAGGGATGTGAGAGTCCCAGCCTCGCGACGCCGTGTTCTCCGAGGCTCTGTGGCAGTGCCTTGCCCCAGCTGGCACCGGGACAACCTTCTGAGAAGGCAGAGCCCCCCCGAACAGCCCGGGTCTCTTGGCCAGGGCGCTGCGCAGGACCGTCTCTGTCTCTTTATCTACCATGTCTCCTCAGCATGTAGGTCACGAGGAGGAAGTAGAGCTGAGCCACAGCTCCGCTCTGGAAAGCAGAAGTAAGCTCAGCCTTCCACCTCCAGCAAGCCAGACCTCCCCAGCCCTCACTGCTGCTCATCAGGGAGGAACTGAATTCTCTTTCCTAATTTTGCTGCCTCTCACTGTCCTCCAGCAGCCAGCACCCTCTGGTTTAACCTCCGGCCACCTGCACGCTCTACCCCGGCGTGAGAGGATCCCGACTCGCTCTCCAGGCTCGGCGGAGTCTCTACATCACTACGGACACTTTTTCTTTGGAGATCAAGGCGTGAAGCTTTAGCACTTACCTTGTTCTGGTTGGTCCAGTACAAGTAAAAGCCCTTAGGATCCACTCGAAGAATCACAGGAGAGGCACTTGCTGTTTCCTGAGGGAAAAGCCAAAAAACAGAAGAAAGGTCAGCACCTCAGGTGACCTGGAGAACCCGTCACGGGATGGAAGGTTCCCAGCTCAAATATAGACCCAGTCGGGTGAATCATCCCCTGTGATTTATGGAAACCAACCAGGTGACTCCAGCACATCTCCACGGTCACAGGGTGAGGCTGATCTCTGCTGAAGCCCAAGCCCCACCTTCCACTACGCATTCAGCTAGAGCTGCTCTCTTGGAGCTCTCCGTATGATGAGTTAAGAGAAGGGAGAGCCTGCAGACACAAGGAACTGCTCCATGTGAACCGCCTTCCCTCCAAGGCACCCGCCGCATTCTGCCAGCTGCAGAATGAGCTGAGGCCAAGCAGAGACAGCGCTCAGCCACAGCACCCAACAGCATGGCCAGGTCAACTCAAAGAGTGAGACAAAAAGACGCAGGCCCATGACCTCTAATGAGCCTGGAGCTCTTGCCATCATCCCTTGCAAACTGCTCTAACTGTGGGGTGGAGAAACACGGTGAGATGGAGCAAGGTGACCACAACAGCCCCCTTACAAATCTGGGAACTGCAGGGGAAAAGCCACGCAGCACCTGAGCTCCCCACCTCCTGCGGCTGCAGCAGCAAATGAACACTTGGTGGGTCTCGGAAGACCAAGTTGACTCACCTTGGGTTTCCAGGAACCCAACTGTCCCAGGAATTCCCAGGGAAGCACTTCACAGCTCCAAGTTTTCGGAAGAGTGGTGCCCAAGGACTGAGCACAGAAAGCCAGCAGCACCTTTAGACAGGTTTGGCCGCCGGTATTCTCAGAAACCAAATCCCTGCTCAAATTCAAAGAGGCCACAAGTGTCCCTTTGGAAAGAGAGGGCAGGCTGCGCTCTCCACCGTACCCTGGAGTCATCCTCCTGCTTACGTACAGCTCGTGGAGTGGCTGCCCAGGGATATTCCAACCCGTACTCCTCAGCACCCATCCTGCCAGCTCCCTGTCACTCTGCCCTCTCATTCCTCAGTGCTGCGGGTCCGCTCCTGCTTACGCTGCCCACCAGTGATCTTCCTCCTCTGCCTTGAGACTTGAAACTCTGCTCCAGCTTCACCCCCACAAACGCCAGCGCTCATCCCTCCTGCGCTGCTGCCGGAGGCTCCTTCTAACGCGCCTCATTTGCAACACCACATCAACTGTCTCCCCTGGATCTCAGTGAACCCCGTAACCTGCGCTGCCCCTGTTTTCTCAACATTCCTGCTCCACAGCAGGGAGCTCCGAGAGCCACAAGCCGGCCAGGCGTGGGAGGACGGGGCTCAGCCTCAACCCTCTCCAGCAACAGGGCCATAAGAGGAAGCAACCTGGAGCCTGATTTCCTCTCTATCTGCAAAGCACGGAGAGTCCCCTCCGCTCAGGAGTCAATCCCACCCCTCACACTCCTCCGGATGAGTCTGAGCACGGCATGAGCCTCTCGTCCCAAGGAGAGTCCCAGCAGCGACCACCGTCCTGCAGGCTGGTTACCAACACGGACAGGACCCTGGGGTCCTGCACCAGAGGAGCTGCGCACACAGACCCAGCCCCACGCTCCAATTACTCCATCATCCGCAGGAACAAGAGGCGCAGAAGCCACAGCACCAACCCCTCACACGTTCGCCCTTGTGTTTTAGCCCTCAGCTCTCCCGTTCATCTCAATTCCTCAGTTCCCTCTCCCTGTGCAGACATCACCCCTTTCGAGTCCGGCACGAAGTGTCCCATCCTGCCACGGAATCGGTGCTCCCAGCCTCCCCACGAGCCCTGACCCAAACACCTCCCCTACAAATGCGGCAAAGCAAAGCCCCCGGCACTCACATCATCCCATTTGATGAAGCGCTCGCCCTTGGACAGATACTCCTTCACCTCCGGGGGCTGCAGCACAGGGCTGAGCATCGACATTGTCCCGCAGATGTTTCTCCTCGGCGACCAGAAGCAAGAGCAGCCGCGCGGTTTGCTCCTCCTCAGGCCCCTCTCCTCTATCTCTGCCTCTCACATGGCAGGGCGCTCTGCCACGGCCACTGTTGGCATTGGGAAGCAAAAACCAGCCTCTTATAGCCCAGCCAAATTTAGGAGGGGCAGGGGCAGGCAGGCGACGGCCGACGAATCTGCATTGTAAATCAACAGCTCTCCCGGCAAGCGCACGGAGCTCAGCCCAAGGTCACCCCGAGGAAAGCCGGCGCTGGGTCGCGATGCCGGCGTGGGCAGTCCCCGCGCGCCGTGTCTCCAGCAGGGACCTTCTCCTCGGGGCTGCGCTCGTGGAGCGCAGGGTCCGTAGCACTTCCGCAGCTGAACTTCCTTAACTGTTCTCTTTGACGAAGCGCAGGCATCGCCAGCCGGCACTCAAACTATTTCAGCAGATGTGGTTACAGAACAGCTCCGGCTCTGGCCACGGGCAGACTGCCCCCTTCGTGCGACGGGCCAAACGCCACGGAAAATAAACTTACTCCTTGCTCTGCACAGGCTCCGTCGCTGGGGTCACTCGCTGCACTGCCCAGTCTAACGCTTCTTTCTACTAACTTCCTTCAAGGGTTTATCTGCCTAGCAAACAGGGGATACGAGAGCTTCTACGCGCCCAGCTATCGTCGAGCTTTCTGCGTTCACTAACAGACTTTGCAAGGCGCTGCACTTCCCAAGAGCCGGCTGCCCCAGCCAAGGCTGTTGCTTTGCTTAGCAGGGTGGTGAACTGCGGCGGCTTTGCCCGCTGCTGCGGTCGCTCCGTACGAGGGCTGAGACCAGGGACACGGGAATCCTTCCTTTCTGGTCTCACAGCCAAGCCACGCTCGTGGCATCAAGCTTCCTTTGCATGCGTGTCAACGCCACACGCCCTACTCAGGCCACCGGCTGGCAGAGCACTGGGTACTCCAGACCGAGCCAAGACAGCATCGCCAGGACCCTCCGGCTCTGCAAACGCTGTTACTTCCAGGCAGCAGATGACAGCATCTCCCAGATCTCAAAGGCTGAGCTGGGTGCGTTCAGGGACGTCAGCAACAGCCTGGGACGTGGCACAAAGGGCAGGGAAACACCAGGCACTGCTGGGTGGGTTTTGTGCCCTACGCTCTCCTTGTAAGCGGCTTCGGAACGGCCCTTGAGGGTACGTATAGAGCCTGGGTACGCATAGAGCAAGGCCAGGGGAGCCCAGGAGGCTGCGGTGAGGGATGGAAGTTTCCTCCACCCTGAGCCGGTCCCTTCTGCAAGGCCAGAGCAGCCTCAGGGCTGCTTAACTTTCAGCTTGGGGAGCAGCTGTGATAAGGGTGAAGAGCAGCGCCCGAGCTCCAAGGGCTGCAGCCCTCCCGTCCTCTGCACCACCAAAGCGCTGCAGGGAGGCTGCAGCTGGGAAGAAGCGAAAGGTGGGATGAGCTCTGCCACCCGGCATCGGGCTGCAGGGGAGATCAGTCTCAGCTACTGGTTCCAGTGGCCCACCTGGTATTTACCACGGCTGCGTGAACCCTGCCTGCCTCCAGCTGCACCCAGGGCTGCACGGAGAGGCGGCTCCTGTCCTGCATTGCCTCAGACCTGGATGTGCAAGAGCTGTCCCTGTCTCAGCGACAAAGCTCGAGCAGCCGAGAATGCTGCCACAGCTTCACCTGCTTGTCGCTCAAGCTCGGCCGTCCCTTGGGAATAAAGCAATGAATTAAAAAGAAAGAGCACGAAGAGCGGTGCCCAAGCCATGGGCTGCCCCGCGCCGCTGCACGGCACCAACCACACCAACCGCCAACGTCCCCCTTGCACAAAGACGGTCACAAAAGCTGCAGCTCATTTCCCTTTGCACAACCCGGCCGCCTTATCTGTCCTGTCGCACTCCTTGCTCTGCTCTGTCCCTTGTGTGAAGAGGTGGCTGATGGAGCAGCGATAGGAGGAGGCAGCAGGTCCTGCCCTCTGCTGAGAGCTCTGATAGCGGCGCAGGCAGCGGCAGCACCAGCAGCAGTAATTATTGGAACCGCTCTCTGTGCTCCTCAGGGCAACGAAGTTGNAAAGACTCTGTGATTCTTCCCCCTGCAAGGCCCATCACCCAGCGTACGCTCATCCTGCGCCCCTCTGTTCAGGGCCTCCCCTGCTTTCACCCCTCAGCTCCCCTGCTGAATGTCCCACCACCCACTAACAGGGGGTTTGATATGTAAAAAATTCCCTTTTTTTCCATCTGGACGCTCTTCCTTCTCTCCCTGCCCTTCCTGTTCTACAGCCCCCACCTCCCAGCACCCCCCCCTCCAGAGGTTTCACCAGGCAGGGATTTAAGCCAGGCTTTCTATTAAAGCACCTCAACTGGATGGCTCCCGAGTTCTAGGAAATTACTTTTTAACCTCCGCCCCAGCCCATTCCGAGC
>WEIS01076221.1:0-10436 GCA_013389965.1 Todus mexicanus | reverse complement strand
ATATAAAAAAATAGACGTTTCCCTGAGTTCTCCCTTCAGTGTGCCAATTAGCAAAGACTTCCCTGGGAGGTAAAAAACCTCATAATCTATCAACTTCAGGCACGCAACATGAGACATAAAACCTGACACCAGTCTCAAGCTCCTCCACTGTTAAGTCTCCTGTTCATGTGTATGAGATGCCACCTTCCCACTCTCAGCTTGGGAAGTAACCAATTACTTGGTCCGTGGTCCTGCTCTCTGCTGTGCCTGGCCTCAGAAACTGGGCATGGTGTAGAGGATGAGGTGGTGTCCCCCTTGTGCCTGGGAGCTTGTTCTTTGATTGTAAACCTGCGTTTGAGCTGATTTTTGTAGAGGGCTGAGCTTGCAATTGCGACTCTTACCCCATGTCTTGCACAGTTTGAGTCTCAAAATATTTTATGCTACAGAGTAAAGCTGGTATTCAGTCTGGAAGTTGCTTGGGATCTATTGACCTGTAGAAAGCCTACCTGTGAGTGCACAGGGATGGTATCGGTATGAGATGATCTGGTTTTAAATCAGTAGTGTCAAAATTTGTTATAGGCCCTGTACCAACTGGTAAGAGTGGATTTGCTATGGTAACAGCATTAGGATTGTGCCTAGAAATTACCTCTCCTCCAGATACAGCCTGGGCAGCTGTTCAAAGCATCTCTGCCTCTTCAGCTGGGGGTGTGTGGAACAGTGGCCACTATGTACCCACTGCCCTTCCAAGCTTTGCATCCAGCACAGGTGTGGAGAGCAGACTGTAACTGCCCTGAAAACAATACTGTATGGTTTAGCTCTATCTGTGATTTTGTGGATGAAAATATGGGAGCCACAGACACAGGTGCCATATTCCTATCTAGTGTGCTTTAGGAGGGCACACCACTAATTCTTAGCAAAGCATGGATCAGTCCACACCACTTGCAGTGAAGCAAAGATTGCAAAACCTTTCAAGGACATTTGTGTGTTTCCCTGTCCCTCCTTCCAAGGTTGCAGTGTGGGGAGGACAGCACAACTCTGTGACTCAATGCTGTAGAAAATGTAAACATTTTGGGGAATAATTTGGGGTTAAAACACCAAAGCTTTGGTAAGTACATTTTAACAGTATTGAAGTGTAGAGCTGGGGTCTTTAATCTTCTTTTCCCTTTTGCGTCTATTTCTATAAACTTATGAAAAGCTGAATATAAGAGGCTTTTTCTATTGTAAAATGCTCTTCTCTGAAAGGATAGCTGCTCTGTACCAGATCATATAGACCTTATATTTTAAATATTCACAGGTCATTTTAAGCAGACTCAGGGCACACTTCAAGTTTATGAATTTCCTCTCCTTACATTCAATACATAATAGCCCATCCACATGTTTCTTTCTCCTCTTTCTTTTGTTTTATGGACTGAGATCGTATTTCACGTTGCTTGTTATGGGCTGGTTCAAGGTCTTGCTGAATTCAGTGGTGAAACTTGTGTTGCCTTTAATAGGACCAGGCTGCAGCTCTATGCACGTTCCAGTGTATTTACAGTGACTGTCATCAAGAATTAGCCTTGAGAGATTTGCAGTGGCACTGGTACCCAAAAGTCAACATGTTTTTTTCACTAATGTAACCATTCAGAGCTGTGCAATAGTAATGGAGCGAGGTCAAAAGTTCCAAGCTTCTTTTCGTATTGTAGACTGGTCAAAAATTAGAGAAAATCACTACATATGGAAAAAATGATGTGAATTTGCTTTTATTTTGTTACTGGAATACAGGCTGTAAAGCCTATGGGAAAGTAAGGTAAACTACAGGGTGGGAGAGGAAGGTATATATACTAAATATATGCAAACTGTATATATACTGTTTAGAGGAGGAGTTCAAGGCATCCAGGTGAAGTGCTGATCACAAGGTATTTCCTAGATGCTCCTTATGCAAAACCTGGGTTTGCCAGTGGGGAGAGATAAAATTCTGCAGTGATTTTTGGAAGCACACTGGAAATACCATCTTTCTTTTCCTGGGGTAAATTTCCTCACCACATCCATTATGGGTTGGTTTATAAATGTTGGAGTTTAGAAAGGGAGCTCATGATTAGTAGCCACAAAATAAAACTTGTGCCTTGTATTCTTCCTAATTTTACAAGTATTTTTTTCTCTGTGGTATTTTGTGGCATATCTTACTATTTTTTCGGGGACTGCTGTGGGAAGAAATCTGAACTGTGTTTTGAAAAGCATCTTAGACTGTAACTTTTAAGGCAGCTTTTATGGCACCACATTATGTTACTTACATCACATAACATTACAAGTGAATTCTCAGCAAAATGGAACGACACTAAGTGAGATGAATTCCTCTGCTTTTTTGGGGAATGCAAAATGTAATCCCATAGAAACTTCACTGTAATTTGCTGTGATTACTCTCTGCTTTCATTAAGCTATTTCCTGGTTTGACATTTTTTATATGTCTCTGCTCTAAACTTAGCTCTAAACTTCAACCTTTAAGGTACTACAAAAATAGATTCATTAGCGGAGCCTCCCTTAGGTGGGTAACATTAAAATAAATAGTAGGTTATCTAAAGTACAAAGCAATTGCACGCTAACAGGATTCTGCCACCTTCACTGAACTTCCTTGTGAAGCCAACCCTAAATTTGCAGTCATCGGAGCGAAACATTCATCTTGCGGGTCCACCATCAAGGCCCTGGCTGTGCCCTGGCGTGGGCAGAGGGGGTTTGTGTGCAGGTAAAGCAAAAGAGCTCTGCATCACTTTAAGAAAGCAAACAAGTTCTCTGGTGCTATTATAGGTAAGGAGGAAAACAGCCAGAAGCAATCATCAGAGATGCCATATTCCCTCTTTTATTAAGGCACTAACCTTGTCCTGACCTTGACCTCATGGGAAGGGTTTCTGAAGCTGGCCAAGGATTAGAGAGTTGTATTAGTCACCACCACCCTAAAACTTTTCTGTAACTAAGAGAAATGTCAAGTACCAGTTTGTAATGAAGTGTGTGCACTCCCCATCACCTTTTCTTTCTTGTATTTGTCTTTTCACTTCAGCAAGACCTGTGGGATTAACAACCGTGCAAAGCAGGTGGGAACAGATACATGTGGGTTTTAATCTTTATAGGTCTTTCCTTTTTTTAATACTCCCTGTAAAGATACTTTCAGTGACCAAAGACAAAAAAGAAGTTAGTAATGCCATCCTAACTGAGGAGCTTTTTCATGCATGTGTTAATTGCCACTCTTCTTTCCAGGAGTCCTTTCAATCAATGTGGAAATTTCTTTTCCACCTCTCTTTTTCCCCACTTTTTTATAGTTCTGCACATCCTGTGGCTTATAGAGGAGCCGAAACAAGCATCACTGCTTTTCTCCTCATGCTTATCCACCTGCTGTTGAGTTCCTTTGTGAGGAGCAAATTTGGCTCTTGCACTGGAGAGCTAAAATGCTGAGGAAATGGCAGTTTATTTTATCACTTCATAACGTCTGTTCCAACAGACCAATAAATTCTTGGCAAAAGCTTTATCTACCTTTTTGCCTCTTTAATGCAAACACAAGAAGGTGTTCTGGCAAAAGTGAGTTTACAAAAGTAGCTTTCCTCGATTCAGCAGTTGGCTGCATGAGCAAAAGCATGAGTGGTTTTGGGGGAAGCTCAAGCTGTAGCCAGGTACCAGGCTTGTAGCTGGGTCAGTCAAAAAACCCAAACCTTCAATGAAACCACAAGCTCTACATCTCTCCCTGCTGTTGCTCTGCCAGTGTCACTTTAAACGTAGGCTTGGAGGAAAGTAAAAGCACTTCTGCAGCCAGAGACTCTTCTCCTTTCAGAATGTCAGATGTCTTGCAGGCAGTGGACTTATTAACATGATCTCAAAGCTCCATTGAGAAGCTTAAAAATAGGATTTGCCGCAAGTTGTCTTTTAGAACATTAATACTTGAAGCTGCAGAAAAAATGCCTCTCTGGGCTTTTCTCACTTAACCCCAGCTCTTGGTTCCTGATCACATTACTCTGCCTGCGCAGGGTGAGTGTGTCAGTGCTCCTACTAATCTGGTGTGGGCATCGGAGGGGAGAAAACACCTGATATTGGAGGGGAAATAACCAATGCGGCATGGTGAATTGGAGTTGTTTTTCAGCTCCTGACTCTATCTCCGAAATGAAAAGTGTGTTAATATACTACAGACTGTTCAGTCTCCTCAAACTTTAGATAACCATATCATTGTGTTGGAGCTGAAGTGCAAGGCATGTCACAGCAGAATGATCTTCGGTATCAAGCCGTATATTGCAGAATTATATTTATCTTCCTGCTCTCGTTCTAATTCAGAGGAGGGAGAGATAAAAGCAAGATCGTGAGCCATGCAAGCTGTCCAAATAAGATTTAGGCAACTGACATGAGAGTGTATTTAAGGTTGTGTTTTCCCCTAGTATGAAATGAAAATGTTTCCATTTCCTTTGGAAACGTGTTCACTGGTTAGCAAACCAAGTAGGCAGCAATAGAGCCACGTTGTCATTCTCATCACAGATAAATGAGTTTTCAAAAACAGGAGACAAGCTTCAGTCTTAAAATTTTATATAGTTTCGGAATTGTAAAAGGAAATTTAAAACTGCCAGCCCATCACATAGTTAAAACATTTTGCCTTTATTGAACATTGCAAATGTCTGATTTTAACCACCTTGCTGTGAAGCACAGCAGCTGCCAGGCAGCAGTTTAGAAACTGGTATGACTGTGTCCATAGTTGGGGCTGCCACCATCCGCCTTAGCTCTCGCAGCTCTTCCGTCACAGTGGTGGCAGTGCTTGTCTGACCCTGAGCCAGATCAGATAGTTACGCTGGTAGAAAACTCATTACTTTCAATGGGGTTGCATTAGCTTTTTCTGCAGGTTTCATGACAAATACAAATCCCAGTACAAGAGAAGTAGTGAGAGCCTGTGGCAAGAGGGAAGGGATTGGGGAAAAAGGCTGCCTTGTTAGACAGCATATAACTCTTCTTCTGGGTTAGCTGGCTTGTCAGGCTGCACAGACTAAACCAGTGGCATGTTTGGGAATGGAATCTGGGGTTTACTAATCCTCAGTTTGTTCTTCTGGCCCTGAAAAATACCTGTGCATGTTTAGGCTTTGGGTTGTATTGTGTCTTAATCCTGCCCGTGCAAATCAGCGTATGGTTCAGCTGGATAAGTAACCTGCTAGAAACATGGGCGTTTGCTAAGAAAGCTACTCAAATGCCTAATTTCTTTGCAAGGAAATTACATTCCTGTAGTGTGGTCTCCTTTGCAATTTCTAGTCTCTACAGAGTTGAGGTGGTTTTGTTGTTCTTTTCTCTAAGTCTCTGTTTTCCTTACTAATTATCTGGGCATTTTTGGAAATGCTACCCATCTATAATGCCCAGGAAGAAGAGCAAGGCAATTTGGTCCTGGTCTCCTGTTTAAAGTGGTTAGAGGAGGACCCAGTGTCTCATATTGGTAATATACAGCTGATCATGATCTTAAAATTCATCTGACCTTTTTAGAAATCACACATGTCAAATTGGAAAATCTTCTGTGTGCCCTGAATTAGGAATTTTACTTTTAAATGCCAGCTAATTGCTTGCTGTGGAGCATCTACACCCAAATGAAGAGTCTTGCTTTTGCCTGGTGTCACTTAACCTTGCAGCTTATTCATTCTGGAACTTACTTGTTTGCTTTGTAAAACACCACAACAGAGCACTTAATTACATTAGCAGTCTTCATTATCTGGGATAACAATCAGATTGTTCCTAGGAAAGACGTAAACCTGAAATAGCATGAATAGTAATTTCCTCTCCCAGCTTCAGTGAGGTTCCTCCACAGGCCACTTTTATCAGCAGTAGCATCATTCTCTCATTCCTTTAGGTGATTTCAGTAAATTGATATATTACAGAGAACTCTGGCTGAAACCAGCCATTTCATTCACTGTACTGTTCTAAAGACTCTGCCAGTATTTATCTGTAACACACGTGCTGTTTCTTTCCATGCCAGTGAGCAAATGATAAATCTAAGTCAGGCAGAAGTGCTCAGTGCAAGGGGATTGGGAAGAAGAATAAATTTAAATAAACCATGCAAAATTATAGGAATACGTGGGTAAATGGAAGACATGAATGACCTGAGCTTCCAAGTCTATACTTCTGCAGCACAGTTTGGTTGTTATAGTGAGGAAAACCCCCTCTATCAATTAATTCCGGAGCACAGTTAAATGGTGAGTGAGTGCTGTTGTGCCTGCAGTAGCTTTCAGGTGTTAAATTATTCTTGCAGGAATTGAGCTGAAGTGTAAACTGGAGCCCTGCATGTGTCTTTGACCTTCCCGCCAGGGCTGCGTTAGTTCTGGCTGGATCCCAGCAGAGGTAATCACATCCTGCGCGCTCTCACTCAGTTTTGATCTAACAGGTCTGAAAACTGACTTAAGATTTTTCCATAAAACACAGTACATTACTATCGCTGGCCCTAGGAGCCCAAGGAATGCCAAAAAAGTTCCTTTATAAGATCATCCCACCATGAAGTTTTATTTAACTTCTCTCTTCCTGCCTCAGAAGGAATTGTGAGCCTGGTGGCGTGACTCCTGCTCTGGCAGCTGTGCCTGCGCCGGTGGGGGAGACTCGGAGCAGTGGTGGGATCAGCGTGGTGCTCCGTGGCTCTGCTGAGAGAGGGTCCCCTGCAGATGTCCGAACGACAAACTCCAGTAGGGTCTGAGAGGGGAAATGATGGGTTGTAGCTTAGGAGAAGAGATGACAAAAAGGAAATGGGGGCCTTTTGTTGCCTCCACGGGGTATGAGAGCTGTTTCTCTCAGTTCCTCCAATGTGGAGGGATGGTGGCTGTGGGAGCACATCCTGGTGTGGTCCTGAGCACTGGCTACTTTGCACAGCATGTCTGCCTGGCATGGATGCTTAACTCTTTCTTCTACATAACCTAAAACTGAACTGCTGCTTGGATGGGCTGGATTTTGCGGAACGAGGGATTTTCTAGATTTTGGTAGATGAGGGATTATCTTCCTAGATCTTGCTAAATTTTCAGGACATTGGACTTCTCCATCTTTTGCCTTGGCAGCTACAGTTGGATCTGTCCATAAGGTCCACTTCCCCTCACTCACGTGCCATGTCAGCACACGTTTTGGGTCTTCACAGGTTTGAAAGCTTGTGTTTGAACATACTTGTAGTCAAGTTCAGTTGGAAAAAAGCAGCAAAGGTGCGGGTATGATACGAAGGAAGGCTTTGATCCCCTTCCTTCAGAAGCAGGTGAAAGGCGTTTTTTCTCTCAGCCTCTGACAGTGAAGGAATTGGGGACAGTGATGCTCCTTGGTTTTCAAATGTGATTTAAACGCAACAGGAACCTCTCCTTAATAGAACACATGTTGCATAAGGCAGCAGAGACCTCTCCTGAGCTCATATCCAACACTGCTGTCAGTGGAGAGCAGAGGGTGCCCTTCCCAATTATTTTAAGCAGTTAAGCGCCAACACAACCTGTCTCCCTCTGCCCCGTTGTGTTCCTTCATCGTTCTGCTGGTCCAAGTAGGATGTCAGCAGTTGTGGGGTAGGAAAGAGGAGAACCTGTGCTTGCCTAAATGACCTGAGCATTTCTGTGGCCATCCAGCTTGCCCCTCAGCCCCTAGATCCCACTTCAGTTGTACAGAACAAATGGATTTATTCTTACATGCCCTGAGCTGGTCTACCCTGGTTACACATCTCTGCAACACAAAAGGCGCTGAGAAAGACAGTGCTTTGCAAGAGTTGTGCCCTTGCACTGTGTCTGTTTGCTCATTTGTCTGCATTTTTCTGCATACTGATTGCACGTAAGAAGTTTGAAAAGGAAGGTATTGTCTGTCTTAGAAAATCCCAGCTTTTCCAGACACTAGTTTCCTGTTGAGCTGCATTTTCTCTGTTCAAAGTTACCTTGTACTCATTTGCTGGTTTTGTTTCCTGAAGTTAAAAATCACCTTCAGGGGGATGGAGGGGCCCATTAGGGGCTCACTGACCTTCAGGCTCTGCCCAGTATGAATTCCTTTCACCCCAGTCATTGGGTTTATTTTTTTTTCTAGCACAACAATACTCCCATTTCAGCTTTCTGATTAATGGCATGAATAAATAGATTAGAAAGCAGCAGAACAGGACATAGAAAACCCCTCTTCTCTCGGCCATGCAGCTGTTTTCCCCTCAGGACCCTTAGCTGATCCTCATGGAGAAAACTCCCGGCAAAAGTGGAGCTGTTCCTAGTAAAAATGCTCTAATTCTGAAGAAAACATCTGACTTTTCCCTAATCTTTTTGCATAGTGTTACCCCATCCTGCTTGCCGACTCAGCTTGCAGTAAGAGGTGTGCTTGTTTCTACCCACCAGTGCTTTGAGGAGTGCTGAGCTGGTTAATGTTTGCAGGGTGTTGTGGAAGAGCAGAGTATCGGTGCTGGTTTGAGCAGAAGCAATATATGCCTTGTATCCTGTTCTGGCAAACAATTGTTAACAGAGAAAAAGAAACAGATTTTCTAAAAATACACTGAGAAGAAACTATGTTCAGTGTTAGAGAGATTGACTTTTAGAAGAATAGGAGAGTTTAAAAAATACAGTGGAGAGTGCAAAGTTACATGTGTTATAATTTTCAATGTGGCAAGGTATTTACTGAATGCAGACTCTACAAATCCAGTCCAATTTTAATCCTCAAACCTCTGCTTATGTAATAGATTCCTAAGGCTATTAACGCCAGCCTTTTACCTTATTATCGTATCCTGTAAAAATAAAATTATACCCATAATACCATGACAGCCCTTACAAAAATGTGCCATTAGACAATTACATTGCAACACAGCAACTCTGGAGGGAAGTCTTTCCCGTACAGCATAATTGTTGTATCAATAGCATTTTCAACACCCGTGGTTACGGAGGAAGAATGAACGTGATGATACCATCTGTAAAACAGTCTATTTTGATGTCCTGATTTCAGGGCCTGACTGTGGCAAGAGTGCTTGAGTTATGAGTGAAATCCTCATAAGAACTGTACTTGAAGCAAATCCATGATTTAAAACCTTTCTTGTCTCGTACCTTTCCTCTCTCCCACTTTTAAATTAGTGTCTACTTTATTTTAGTTATTTTAAGACAGGGAATGTTTTGACTCTGGAGTTTTAACTAAAACAAATAATAGTGCTGATCCAGATTCTGAAGATTTATTTCTACCCGCAGAGTTATTCTCTCTGCTTAACTGGACGGTAATTGATAGTGTGCATCATGATAATTAGTCTAACGAGTCTCCTAAACCCCAAACCCCACAGCTACCTTTAAGCTCCACATTGTCATTGCTGTAATGTAAATAAAAGCTTTAGGAATGGACTGAAAAAGAAAAAAATTGATAGCGAGGGAGCCTCCTTGCCCTCTCCAAGGGGTTTCCTCTTCTTGTTTTTAATGAGGCCCGTATTAGTTGTCATTTGTACCTTCCCTGATGAATAGTTTGGAAGAAAAGCTTTCTCTGTGCACAGCAAAATTTGTGCCAAGTTCCTGACCTTTGCTTTTGGTGAGACCTCATTTGAGTCTCGGTCCCAAGCCCAAACATATTGTTGGATCAATCATGTTGATTTTTGGCTCTGATGGTAATGCGCAGCTAATGAGTTGTACGGTGTACACATTAACCTCAGACCCAACGGTGCTAATGCCAAGCACGTAGCAAAATTGCGCTGGGGCTGCAGGAAAGGCGTACAGTGCTGGCATCTTAATAGAAGGAGGCAATTAAAAACAGGAGAGCAGTATCACAGGTTCACTGCTTGTGGGATGTAGGATTTAATCAAAGCAAGAAAAACAAACTGTCTTCTGTCTGTTTGGAAAAAAAAAAAAATCTCAACACCATAAAGGTGCTTTATGAACTGTGAAATAGAGAAGAAAGCCTGAATGTTTAAACAGTAAGATAATGATTTTACTACCAAAAGGGAATCTGCTTTGAGGAACAGCCATTGAATAGCAGTAGATTTAACCTTGCCAGAGATGACCATCTAATGATTATCATGGAATTGCAAGGGATTTGGGAGCAATGGTTTTTGGTGGGGTTTTTTTATTAGTAGATACCTTATTTAGCAATACTTCAGCAAAGTTCTCCTGTCCTCACAAGTGAAATTCCTAAGTCCAATTGTTGAATTACCACAAAGAGCCAACACCTCTGCTTTTGAAAGCAGCTGTTTCTGATCATTTCCAAAAGTAACACTTCCTTCAAAGGGCCAGATTTTGATCTCATTTTACAGTTGTAAATCTAGGGAGTCAGTATTTTGGTAATCATCCCCATGGAGAGATGTACAGGACATCTCAACATGCACGATGTCCTTCTCCTGGCTGTTTTCCTCACTTGAAGGATTAGGAAAGGAAGAGAAATTTGCACAACGACTATATAAGAAAGCAACATTTCCAGTTTTAGTGTAAGCTCTAAACAACCAGCTGCAGGGGCAGAGAAATAGAGACAGAATAAACGTGGTTTTTACAGCTCACCCACAAGATTTTTGTCCTGCTCTTTGTGCA
>WEIS01076220.1:1603-20187 GCA_013389965.1 Todus mexicanus | reverse complement strand
TGGGAGCACATAAATTAAGCTTACTGTGAAAAGTTTAAAGGACGTATTTTGTGTGTGAGCGTATTGATTGCTCATATATTAGGTGTCATTAGGGCTTCACAAGTCAGTACCATTCATGGAGCAGAACCTTTAACTTTGGATTTGAGCTTGCATTGAGAAAGAAAGGATAAATGATGCAGCCATACATTTATTTCCTAGCCAGAGGGACTTTATCTTGTGAGACACTTAACACCTACCCATCCCATTGATCTTGTAGGTGACTCACATGCTTCATGAAATTGTTAGCAATTGACAGAATATGCTGTATTCTTCCGGTCACTTATACTGAATTCAGTGGGATCTTCTAGGTGCTCTGTACTTTTTGAAATCAGGTCACATCTTTAGATTTCTAAATAAGGATTTTCAAAAGGACCTTGGCTCCATGACTGTGTCAGGTCAGAGCCCAAATCTGTTACTCCTTTCTCAGCAGCTTTGAGGATTCTTTTTTTTTCCCATCATTTGTTTCCCTCAGTTTCTGGTGAGATCAGCCAATGGCAGCCAAACCGTTCCAGGATGAAAGATGCAAGGATCTGTCCACCCCTTGTACGACGGTGCCTCTCAGTTCTGTCATTTCCTTGCTCTTTCATTTCACTTTTCATATTTTCCCGTGTACAGCAATCTTACTTGTCACTGCATGTTCATAAAACACTCAATGCACGACTTAAATTGCCCTCTGTCAGGTTCTAATTCTCAAATACTGAAAATAATCATTCTTGAGACTGTTTTTAGGTAGAACCTCATATAAGTGGCAGTGCTGTTAATATAGTGGATGGATATAGATCGATTAAAGTTTTCTCCTTACCATACATTGCTCCTACCTCCTTTGAAAGATTGAGTAAATTTTTTTTTTGGGCTAACTGCTTTGAACTCCAGCTGAATACCAGTGTGTAGCTGAATAACATAAATGAACATATTTTCCTTGCAATCAGAATGTAAAATTCTACAAGTGAAAGTCGACTTTTGAAGATAAACCTGTGCCCCCGTATATCATCGGAATTGTGAAATCCTAATTATCTGTGTGTGCGTGTGCAGGTCAGTTATCTGTGCATGCACATCTGGTATTTGCATGCATAAGTTAGGCTTGCCCAGTTGCACATGCTTGAGTTGGAAAATCTGCCCTGTAGTTATTAAAAGATGTCATATATTTTTCTGGCACGTTATGAAATGGCAGGGGAATGAACTCTTGCCCTCTGCCCAGAGGTTTGTGTCCACCCAGAAGGAGTGCTTTATTTTCTTTGTGTTTGTCATTTGGGGAGGGAAGGGGGTTGAGAGCAGGTGTGAGAAATCAGGTAGGTTTTGTCTCCCTTTACCACAGACACAAGAAGCAGATGGTTTAGGCTGGTGCTTGCTGAACATATGGAGGAAAGACTAGTTAACAAGCTAGAACCTCGGCTGCACTAACCAGCACTTTCCACTTGCCTTTTAGCTGTGAATGTTTATTATATACTTTGAGTATCACATCCATTCTTGACTTTGTGGTGTTCTTCCATGCCCTTTTCCCTTTGGTTATTTTTCCTCTCTTATACGCTCATTGCTTCATGATTTTGCTCTTCATCTAAATGGATGCCTAATTTTTGACTGTAAGGATCATGTGGCCAAGTTGCTGACAAAAAGGAGCATGCCTCAAGTTTGCGTTCATGTGTCCATCGAAGGCAAAAGGAGGAAAAAACCCCCAGAGAAATAAAAAGCATGATAACCATACCCACTAATCTTTGCAATTTAGATGCAAGTGTACCAGAGTACAGTAGATAGGATCATAAATATTTCTCTTAAAATTGTATAAATTTTTAAACTAATCAGCCATTGGGGGAGGAGAAAAGTAAAAACAGTGAAAAAACATTTATAAAGCCAGCAAAGGAGTGATCAGGGCTGTGAACTCCAAACTCATGGAGTGAATTCTTTTATAAGTCCACATCTAAAAATCTAAAGTTCTGAGAGGATTTTTAAGCAATCTGTTAGCTTCAATGGGAGTTTCTTGTCCCTCAGCACCACTTACTGTAAATCAGTCTGATTGATTGGAGTTCAAACTGTGAGTGTAAGTGCTTGAGGCACCCGTTGATGAAAAACCTGGACTCGGTTATCACTGGCTATATCTCTGTTGAAATAACACTGTGATTGGTATGTTGGTGCAAGGGATCGGGCAAGATGTTCTCCTGAGGTCTCTGCCTTTCTGCAATCTTCAAATATTTGAAAGAGATAAGTGAGAGTAGGAGAAAGTGGCCTTGGGCCATAGTATAGCACTTCATGAGATGCATTTGGCCCTTGGGCATTTTTCATCTATTTGTTTTTACTTAAAAGAAAAAATCCTAGCAAATCTGGCTATTAATGAATGTCTTAAGCAAATGAGAAAAAACTGGCAAGGAGATGGATGGTAAAGCAGCGAAGGTTTCAAGCACTACTTGGCTCCAGCAGCTCTAAATTTGAGAGCATTTCCTACAGGGAAGGGCTGACAAAGGTGCAGGAGCTAAGCTTGTCGAAGGTTGGCTTTGTGGGTGCAGAACCTCACGCCTTCTACTTGTATGCCACTGTGTACTCCTTGGAGGGCTGGCTCGCATGTACAGCTTTATCTTTCCGACTGTTGGAGTGGCCCTCTGTACTGTGCACATATGCTGGAGACCTGATTTATAATTAAGAGCAGCTGGCCATGCTGCTGTCCAAAATAATTTCCCCTAGTGAAGGATCAGAGGAGAAAAATGCAGACAGGTTTTAGCCTTTTGTTGCAAGAAAGAAGAGGAGCCTTCATACTGTGCACAGCCAGGGGAAGTTTATTGCTTGCCTGAAGAACCAAGAGCTGGGGATCTTCCATTTTATGAGTCCCTCCTGTGCTGTACCTGTGGTGAAAAAAAGAAGTTCAAGTTGCCTAAAGGCAGCTTATGGGGATTTAATGTGTGCTGGGGACTGCTTCTGCCCTGGTAATTTTCAGAAATGTGAACAGCAGAAGGATGGTAAAGAAACTCAACCCAAACAAACAAAATGCTCCCCTTCCTCCACCTTTATTTCCATTTCCCCCAGATGTGCTTGGCATTTCTCTAGTACTTCTGATAACTTCATAGCATGAGGGTCATTTTTATAGTGTTTGTGGAAAAACATTTTACATCAAGTCTGATGTGGCTAACTGAACTGGAATCCATGCATTATGTTGGCTTCCAATAAGTATTAGGGAAGTTAATCTCTTATTATGACTTTTTTCCCCCTCAAATACGTATTTTTAGAGTGTATAAAGTAGATAAAATAGTGATATCCGGGAACATTTTTGGATAGTCCACTTGGAACAGCTCCTGTTGCAATGTTATGTCCCTGAAGGATGGTGGGAGTGCAAAGCCTTACCTTGCAAGTGCTCTGCTGCTTTTCTGGTTGTATTTGGACAAACTTATCTTTCCTGCCCCTGTGTCTCTGAAGCAGTCCAGGAGACAGGGGAAGAGGATAAGGCTGGCAGAGTCCAAGTCTTCAGGGGAAGCATCCTTTTTCAGGGTAGTTAGAGAACAAGAGCAGTGCTGGGGGCTGTTGCACTTCTCTGCACCCTTGCGCCTCCATTGCGTGACTGCTGTGATCCCGGAGACTATGGTTTTTGGCCTCCTGTTTCTTTTCTTAGCTAACACAAAATCTGCCACAGGATATGTGAGCACAGGAGTGGCAGAGGGGAGCTCCGACCGCCATGGGGCTGGTTACTTCATGGCTTCAGGGAGGCAGCTGAACAGGGCCTGTGGCCTTCAGGGGCTGAGGGAGGATGTGAGGGAATATCACAGGAAGGGAGGTGCTTGACAAGCCTTTGACCTCCTGAAGGAAGATAGTGACAAGCTGTTTTTTAAAAGAAAACTTGGAGACATTTTCATAGAGATTAGGAGGCAGCGTCTCTAATCATAGTCCTGTGGAGTGTGTGTTCCTGTATAAGGAGCGGAAGGTTTTTTTAGAAAATGGAGGAGGAATTATCTAATTGTTGCTGTGACTTGTCTTGGACAGCACCCCCTCCTCTTTTGAGAATTTTTACTCGTAAGTACTACTGCAAGTGAGGTGCAGTTGTTCAACTCAACCTGGCATATCCTGTGCACTCAAACACAGTGACCCCATTAAGGGTAGAGGAGTTGACCAACTGTGTCTAGCTCTGGAGCCCTCGGCAAAAGATAGACGTGGACCTGATAGAGCAGGTCCAGAGGATGGCCATGAAAATGATCAGAGGGTTGGAACACCTCTTCGCTGAGGGCAGGCTGGGAGAGTTGGGTTGTTCAGTCTGGAGAGGGCTCCTAGAAGACCTTATAGCAGCCTTCCGGTACCTGAAGGGGGTCTACAAGAAAGCTGGAGAGGGCCTGTTTACAAGGGCATGTAGCAACAGGATGAGGGGCAATGGTTTTAAACTGGAGAAGGGTGGATTTAGATTGAACATTAGGAAGAAGTTCTTTACTGTGAGGGTGATGAAAGAATGGAACATCACCAGGGAGATGGTGAAGGCCCCATCCCTGGAGACACTGAAGGTCAGACTTGATGAGGCTCTAAGCAACCTTCTCTATTTGAGGATGTCCCTTCTCACTGCAGGGGAGATGGACTAGATGGTCTTTAGAGGTCCCTTCCAACCCAAGGCATTCTGTGGTTCTACCTTTATGGACTGGACTTCCAAACAGGGGAATTTCACCCACTCTGTAGCTGGGTGCGCCTAAACACACACCGAAAAGCATCGTCTGAATGAGGTGATTACATTTTCACACCACCCTCAGTATAGCTTCTCACTGAGTGAGTTGTGTGTCAGAGAGAAGGAATTCGACTTCTCAACAAGGTTAAACCAATATATCTTGTTTTTTATGCATATGTATTTTTGTTGTTGTTGTGTGTCCCACTGTTGCTATTTATGTGACCTCTGACAGTCACCAGAGCATGATGGTCAGTGGCTGTCTCTGCTCTGAATGCCAGGTAGAGGCTGATAGCTTGGACTACACCACACCTCAAGTCAAGCAGTAAGGTTGTGTGTTCACTGTACCGTGACTTGTGCTGGCCTCCACCGTGGGTATTACATTGGCTAAAAATGGGTGCTGTCCTTTTTCTGGGCATTCAGCTCTGCCATATAAATAATGCTATTCAGGTCTAGTAAGTTTTTATAAAATGCTGTTTCTGCCAGAATAGCTAACAGGGCTTATCTGGCAGTGACACTTCAATAGCAAAATGTTTTGTCAATGATTTTAGCCTATTTGTTTTTCTCTCCCACTGTGATCCTAAATACTTTTACAAAACCATGTTTGAGAGATGTATTCACTTGGAAGGGCTTAGAAAAGGCAAATTGAGAGGTACATTTGATATTCACCGATGTAGTCTGTTTTCATTAACTTGAAAGTTATGATGCATGTATGACTGTGTTTATATTGAAATCGCGTGTTCACAAATCCTGCTATAGAGCTCAATTTTTCAATCCAGTTAAAAAAAGGAGTTGTTAAAGGCGACTGACGAGGAGGCAGCAGTTTGTCCACCAGTTACAGTGCTACTGTACTGTTGAGCTAATAGCATTAACAGAAGGAGCATTTTCAGCTTGCAGATGTGATGTAAAATACTAGGTTTGTCAATAATTGAATCCCGAAACAAACAGTCCAATTACTAAGGCGCTGTAGCTTTTGTTCATGTGATGGGCAGGCAGCAGTTCTTGCTTGTACCTGTCCCTGCCGATTATTATTATGCATACTTAAAGTTCCTCTTTATTTTTCCCAGTTTCATAACAACTGCATTATGATGTGACATATCTTTTCCAGATATTTTGCTTGAATAAATAAGTAGGATATTAAATTCAACTAGGGTATTAGATTATAAATTAGTTCTGTAACAGGCGTCATAATGTTATTTAGATTTCCAGTTTACACAGACCTTGTAGCAACTCCCAAGAGCTATGCTACAGAATTAAGAGAAGATGTGAGTTGATGTTAGAAAATTGGTTTTGGTAATATGCTGATGTCAGTAGAGTTTTGCTGTGTGGAAAGATATTTAAATTAACGTTTTTACTTACTCCATTGTACAAACTAAAGATTGGTAATGATTTCGAATTACTGATGTGTTGGTGTTTGGACTGTGCGAACATGACCATAAATGTCTTTTTCCTAGTAGAGCAATATTTATATCGTGAGTTTGTGCACCAGTTCTATTTTTTAACAAACAGAGCAACATATTCCAATCTTCCCTGTAACATAAGCATTTCATTTCATGTCAGGAGAATGAAAAAAATTTAAGAGCCTTTTTAAATTAAAAAAAAACCCCAAGCTGGCTAACAGGTATAGAGCTCCTTGTGTCAAGGAGGAAAGCACAGACTTACAGTGCTGGTCTTGAATAATTGTGTCATGATTAGTAAGCACAGTGACACCGTGCTGGTGAGAGAGATGTGAAAACATGCACATTTATAAGTACATTTATTAGTCAGATGGATGGTAGTGGTAACCTGAAGAGAGAGCTTCTAAGTAAAAAGATTTATAGCTGCTTACATAAGTATTCTGTAAATATGAGAATCCATACCCACTGTGATGTTTTATATATTTGGCGCAAGAGTAAAGGTGAAAAATAACAGCATGAGGAAGTAGATGTCCTCCTGAGCCATTTTCTGAGATGATGGACAGCAATATTGGTAGGGGTCTTAATTAAAATCAAACCAAACAAAAACCCACCCTGGTTGCTTTTAATAATGAGCAGTACCAGAGTAAGGGAACAGATTATCTCCTTCTCCAGAGAAAATTGGCAGATGGAGAAAATATATGTGCAGGTATCAGCAAAATTGCCTTGAACCTCCTCTGCTGCCTGCCACTGAGGTGCTAATTCAGAGTCTTCCATCAGGGCTACACTGAGGCAGTGCAGTGCCCAGGGCTGAAGGTGAATGTTGTGCCCCTTCTCCCCTTGCCTCCTTCCAGCCCTTGCTGCAGTAGCCCAAAGTGGAAGTTCATGCCGAGTGGGATGTTATTTAGGGACCCTCTTCCCTTCACCTGTTTGGACAACAGATAACAACAGCTAAGTTTCTGTTTCCTGCAAAATATCGTGATCTTCCCCAGGAAGAGGAGATGATAATGGAGCTATGCATCTTTTTTTTTTTTAATTCCCAGCTGTAGTGGTGCGCATACCCCTCAAAGCCTGGGGAGCCATTAACCCCGGTTTACTGCATACCCAAACTGGTCTGTGGTGCCAAACAACTAAATTGGTCTAAATTGGAAGTAATTCTGGTGTGAAAGGACTTAAGGGATTTTGAAGTAGGAATGAGAGCAGGCTCCGGCTCAACAGTTGTACTCTACAGGTCCTTTGCATTTCATCTGCCAACTGTCCAGAAATGTGGATGTCTCATGTTGTGGGCTCTTACAGGTATCCCAGGCTGTGACCTTTGCATTTAGGGCTGATCTTCCTTCACCAGGAAGCAATTCCACTCTCGTTGGCTGCCCACCGTAGATGGATGCAAAAACTTCGCTCCTGCTCACATGTGGTCCACGTGGTCTTACTTTGCTTTGATACCTACTAGAATGCACTCGATACACGTACGCAAATGGTAAGGTTAATGTGTGCTGCCAGCTACGTGACCTTTAATATCTGGGTTGCTTATTTAAGTGTCTTAAATCTGAATGTCCCTTCCAAGAATAAGGTGCTGGGGGTTTTTTGGGTTTTTTTTGGTTTTTTTGTTGGTTGGTTGGTTTTTTGGTTGGTTGGTTTTTGTTTGGTTTGATTTTTTTTTTTTAAAAGGTAAAAATGTCAGAGGCATATCCTAGTGTAGCACATCAGTTGATAACATAGCCATGCTCCTGTCTAGTGTTTCTGTACAAGTTCACGACTCTAGGCGTACTTTTATATGCAAAACATGTCTGGAGCCCATGTTCCTTGTCGCATCATGGGCATGCGATGTACATCCACTTTTTGGAATGTGATTTGTCATCTAAATGTGGCTGGTGTTAGAGTCTGAATGTCTCGTTACTGTGAAACATTTTGCTGCTTTTAAAACAACTTGAACAAAGAGAGCACTTCATACTGCACTTTGATGTGTGTCTTTATTGAAAAAGCTCCTCTCCATTGCCAAGGCACTGAAGCATTTGCAGTAAGTGATACAGGAGATGCCATAGCAATTTCATGAGAATTACCCTTTGCAATGAATGTTAAACATCTAAGTAAAATCCCTTGAAAGTGGCCAGAAGATAAATTAGAGCTGAGCTGTACCTGGGTACAATTAAATTATGGGCCTTCTTTTATAGATTGTTTTTAATTGATTTGGTGCATACTCTTTAGTTAGTTAATAACGAGTGTTGTACCTGTGGCTATATGATCACTCATATGAGTTAGATTTACAGCACTAAGAAGCTGCCTTTATCAAAGAAAACAATTTCATAAAGGGGCTGGCCCCTCTCACTGCTCTGCTGCTGATAATGTGTCTGGACTGTTTTCTGATTAGTGCTCCAGTCTTACACTAATATTGAACATGTTCTATAGCAGATAAATAGAGGGTTATCATGTCATTTTAGCAACCTAATTTGTTCCTTGCTTGTACACTACAGCAGCTTCCATGTCTCAAACCCCTCCTCTCCATTAGGGTTCTAGAGCACTGCAAAACTGAAGCTAGGAGAAGAAGAGGACAAAGATACAGGATACGAAAATGTGAAGGAAGGAGTTGCAAGTAGCTGGAAATTTTCCCAGGACAGAAGTTCCTCTTATTTTACTTCTGAAGAAGCTTGAATGTAAATAGTCCTTGTAACTACCAATGTAGGTGATAGGAATTGGAGATCCTCAGTACCATCAGTACTGGACATTAGCATCATCGTTTGAAGGTTGTGCTAGGTGTTAATTTTTAACTTTGACCCAACTTCTGTATGTTCCCTTCCAGTTGTCACTTGTTAGGATTTTACCAAAACAACATCTAAACTGAAATCTAAGATAAAAATTTTCAGAGCCCTATATCTGAAGTTAGCTACCTGTATTTGGAAACGGCATGATGGTAATGGAGAGAAAGAGGTCTGCCCTTAGCAAGGGGCAAATGTACCACCGATCAAGAGACAAAGCAGTACAGAACCTGGGAAGAGAGGAGGGATCTGAGGTGGACATCCTTCTTTGCTCACCCAAATCCTGCCACAGGAAAAGGGTAAGACAGGCCCACAAGAAACCAACTGCAGCCTGAGGTGGACATTGCAGAGCCTGTTTCAAGTGGTCTTCACTACACAAGAGGTCACAGTGGCAAGAAGGTGTCTGAGGTTGCTGTGGTTACTAATCATGATGACTAATTCTAGTTACAAGCTTCTGAGCTCTAAGGGTAATGGCCCATCCTGCAGATTGGGCAAGAAAGAATTCCTCTTTGGGAAAATCTTTTTAAAGGTTTTCTCTTCGTAGCCCTGCTTGGGTAGTTGCATGTATGAGCATTGCCTCAAATCCCCATTTGGTCTCAACGAAGACACATTTCTTGTCTTCATTCCCTATTGGATTTAAAAAAAAAAAAAAAAGGCTTTGAGTTACACATATAAAATTTTTTCAGATAATGATCTCAAACTCTAAAAGGAGAATCTAAACGAAAAAAAAATCCACCTAACAATTAGATAGCTAGTGTTTGCATAATTTTAATTATTACACATTGCAATTATTTCTATTTCATTTCAATATATAAATCACTATTTTATATATGGTCTGTTGTTAATGTTTACTACTATAATTACTTATTTGCAATATAAGGCAGCAATTTTATAGTTATCCAGTTACGTATAATTATTATGTCAAATAGGAGATGGCAATTAACACTGAAATGTATTAGAAATAATTGTACTAAAATCAGTCTGAAATTATTTGACGTGTACTTGTCATGTAGTGGAAGATAGACTGCATTTTCCTATTCTTCTCCCCTTAATGATGCTTTCAGACAACGTATTTATTTGGGATCTCAAAGGATTTAATCCTGCTGAAATTCCTATTTCACTGTTACATTGACTGAGAGTTAGAGCTTGAACTGAAGAGCAAAATCCAGGGAGTCTTCTGTAGCTAAAATCTCATGTGAGGTTTCAGAGTTTAGCTGCTTTGTTCTACATAAGCATTTTGGAGAGTCCCTGCTTCAGTGACTGCTTAAAAAGGAGATGTTTGAGTCCTGCTGCTGCTTATAGCTCCAAGTCATTTTAAAAGAGATGTTCAGAGAGAGTTTTGGGCTGTAACGCTGTTAGTGTCTTGGCAGGAAGGTGCCAAACGAACCATGAGCCTGCAGCTGGCAGCCCTGGGTGCTGTGCAGAGCTGAGCAGCCATAGAACTGCGCTGTATGATGGTAGAAAGAGTCAGGGTGGAGAAGAGGGTGCTGAAGCTGCTCACAATGACCCTCAACATGACTGATATGGTCCTCTGAGACCACCCAAAGCATGAACGACCATACATTGCATCCTCAAAATTATAGTGGTGCTGTTGTGTGAAATCTTGACTAGAACGTGGGAAAGCTGAGGTCTGGGTCCTCTTCTGGAACGAGGTAATCGAAGTAGTATCCCCTGTGCCATGGAAATAAACCCTAGTGCAGGCTCTAGTTAGAAGTTACCTTTAGCTTCCTTTGCTGAAGCTGGGCCACTGTGCTGACAAATGTGAGTTGGAAGCTAGGAGGAAGTAGGTATCTGAGGGGTTGTGGCACTTACAGTAGACGTGCTGCAGTGCAAAAGATGGAACAAAGCTCTTAATACATAAAAATTACATCCTTAAATCATATAGGGAATCCTTAAAGAGGGGGAAAATCCCGATTCATAGAGAATCTAAATTAGCACTATCACTTAAATTTTCTTTATGGCAACAGTTTTCTGTGACAACTGCTCTTTTCTTTTTTTTTCTCTTTTTTTTTTTTTTTTGTTTGTTTGTTTTTTTGTGGGGTTTTTTTTGTTTTTTTGTTTTGTTTTGTTTTGTTTTTGTTTTTGTCCCAGGGATTTAAAATCTGGGCAGCTCTAAAGCCCCGCTAAACAAAATTCATGGCTGTACATCTTAATAAAGTGGAGTGCACAGTGTGTCAGACAAATTCACCTCCTTCCTTGGTTGAAGTGTGAGACTGCAATAATGGCACGTGGCGGGAGGAGATCCAAGTAGGGCCCTTGGTGTGTGAACAGAGCGTATTGACTTATATCAGTCCTTTTGTCTGGTTTAAAATTGATCCCCTTAGAAAAGTTAAATATCACCTGTGTTTGTAGATTGCTAGACAGCTATTAAGATAATGCTTTTATAAATACAGATGGTGCCCTTATCAAAATTACATGGCAGTAAATAGATGCCAGTAGAAATAATATGACACTTTGATTAGCTAATAAAATGAAGCACAAATAGAATGGGGATGCTAAGTTGCTCTGACAGTTTTCATACTGTCTTATTTATTGCTTATTTAGCTTTGATAAGTTTCTATTACAGTTTTGTGCTTCTTAAACAATTCCTTTGAACTTTTAATTTTCAAACAGTAATCTGTATTTTATTGACTTGGGTGGTAAATCCTCATTGTCAATAAGCTCTTTGTCATGATAGTAAATGTTATCATTCTTTATAGAGTAAATTGATAGGCCAAATTGCCTGCTGCAAGTTGTGGAGATAAAAATAGCAAAGGGTACCAATTAATGTGTTACATGAAAATTACTGATTAGAGCAAATTATTGCCAGAGTTTTGGCAAGCAGTATTGGTTCATGGTTTGGGTTGGAAAGGACCTTAAAGATCTTCTAGTTCCAACTCCCCTGCCATGGGCAGGGACACCTGTCACTAGACCAGGTTGCTCAAGGCCCCATCCAACCTGGCCATGAGCACTTCCAGGGAGGGGGGGGGGGCATCCACAACTTTTCTGGGCAACCTGTTCGAATGATGAGTTGGCTTTTTATGCCTTGGGAGATACAGTGAAAGTCTTGGGTCAGTACATTGAATGACAGCAGGAAGATTGTACAGGAGGACTCTTACACTTTGGGGATGGGCTTATACTATAGTCTAAGTGCTGAGAGTTTCAGTTGTTCAAAACTGGTGTAACTTCATTAGCTTCAGTGGGATTGAGACATAGTCTGATCACTTTTATATTGACTGATAATAGATAGGAGAGAAATACTGCCTGCTGTTTGAGGTGTATTGGGAAAATGTGCTCATTGATGCAATTGTGCTTTGGATTGCTAGTGGCAGTGATAAGAAGCAGAGACAGCAGGTGAGAAAAGTACAAAGAGTATTGTGGGTCATGAACGTGGTCTCACCAGTTGATCAGAATTTCTGTCTTTGTGGTACCTAACAAAACTTGACTTAGTAACTTGAAAGCAGAAAGTTATTACAACCTGCCAAAGGTTTTAAAATCTCAGAAATTTTTGGTTGGCCTTGCCTTCTCAAAAAGTACAAAGTTCAGTTTTGGTCTTCTGGTGCAATCTGTTGCTAACAATAAGCCTGTGGTGTAGCAGTACTTCCAGTAAATGTGAGCTAGGTCTCCTATCCCACTTTCACAGAGGAAGAAAGGTCTCCATGGCTGTGTTCCTAAGCACTGTGTTTACCTCTGCAGCTTGTGAAGCAGCAGTGTCATGGCGAAATGTGACACCTGATTTTCCTCAGTCTTACTCAATAATTACTGCTCTGACATCATCAGTTTGCTTGTAGCCAGCAGTTTGACACAACCTCCAGGGGACCAACCATTGGCCAGATGGAGAGAAGGGAGCAAGCATCCCAGTTGCCATGGAGCCGCACTGGGCATCTGAGTTCAGATTTCTATAGCCCAACTATGGCTCCACTGACCTCAAACACAATAGCATTTTCTTCCTGTCTTTATAGACCATGCCTACTGCCTGGGCTGGGCTTGGTTGGTGAAAATTTGTCTTCTCATGTTTAGACAGCTGATGTGAGGACACATGACTTGTGTAAAGACTGTGTGCTGCAATGGGAAGTTTCCACCTGTTGAATCTTCATTGGGAAATGTCAGTGAAAAAGGCAAAGGCATCTTTTAGATTATTTCACTTAGGTTCCCTGCCATCAAGGTTCGTTGTGAAGGGGGTTGGTTTGGGTCTGTGAGAATGTTTTAACTCTGATTAACGCTATAGATTTAGCCCAAGTGTTACAAATAGCTCATTCTCGGGGAGCTGGTGGGATGCGTATCTAGTTGTTGGATGGAAAAATCCTTTTAGGTGTCTATGCCCTGGCCGTGTGGGCCTAATGGAATCATGCTGCTGTTTATGCTTTCACCTTTTGTTATAAAAATTTAAAAACCTATTTTCCAAATAAATAAATTTAAGAAATCCCAAACCATAACAAAACACCCCTTCAGATTTCACATCTTTATGGCTATATTGTCAACTTGATGCATGAGGTTTTAGCTGTGCAAATCCCTTTAATGCAAGTGGGAGTTGTACAGCTGAAGATTTACACATTGACTTTAGAATAATATTCTTTCATCTCTTCCTCTCCTTTTTTTTTTCCCTCTTTCCCCCTATTGATTTCCTCCCCAGATTTTCCCCTTTACTCTTTAATGAAAACCACAGGCGAATTCAGTGCTGCTCTTTCTGTAGTGAGAGGCAGGCATGGTGATCTCTTCCGTAGTGATCTCTTCCTACTTACTGAACAAGTCCAAGGGAGTGATATGTGAAGGTAATGCTAATATGCGCTAATTAAAGTGATAGTGAAAATCCTTTATCTCATCAGTGATTCCCACCAACAAAAAAAGCGTGAAACAGTCAATACTGCAGAACCTCATCGCAGAGAAAAAAACCTTTTTTTTTTCCAACCAATTTTTTTTCCCAGGTTGACTGTTTTAGCCTTTCTGGCTAAAATTTCCTTCGCTGCTTATAAGTAATGTGGTTGACACAAACAGATGTACATAAATCTAACATTTCAAGGAAGATCATGCCATATCCTATCTATATGACAGGGCAGAATTTGAACAGTCTTGTGCTAGCCTGTGGGCATAATGCAAATTCCCTGGGCTGGAGAGACTTGCTTTTGCTCCAGAATTTCAACTGACTGTCACCTCATTTTAAAAAAATGGGCTCACTCTACATGGCTGGGTTATAGAGATTTCTTTCCTTGTATTACGAGGGGATGGTTGACCTAAGCCCTGAATCCTTTGGGACTGTGAACAATAAAAACCCTGTTCTCCCCAAGTTATATTAGAAAGTGCATTTTCCTCCATCTTCTTTTGTTCAGAGAATTTGCATCGCTTCCCTGTGTACAACTTGGGAGTAGTTTGTTGTCTGTGTAGCAGGATATGCAGGTCAGTGTTTTCTTTTTTACTCCAAGGAAAGAGGCAGGAATTGTCACCCTTCTGGGTGGGGTGATAATCCTACACGGCCACAGTCCCTGTCAAAGCCAGAACACAGCAGAGGTGGAATTCAGAGTACCTTAAGGAAGGCATTCTGCCAAAATGTTTGTCTACAGAATGGCAGAGATTAAAGCCCTTCTAGCTCTGATTGGATTACCATGGACCAGAAGCTCTTTAATCTCTACCACTGTGGCTTTGGGGGAAGCCAGTGATTGAGACGTGTGGCGGGACCATGCTGAAGAAGCGGATGACTGCACTTAGCTCTTTAATCTTCTAGTCCTGTGGCTGTAGTAGAAAAATATTTAACTGTTGCAGCAGAGAGAGAGAGAGAGAGAGAGAGAGAAATAGGTAGTGAGTAGTTATTTTACCTTTTACTGTGCAAAGAGAATACAAATGGCACTTTCTCCCCTCCAGAGCTGTGGTAGCAGCCTGTGTGATAGCCCGACTCAGAGCAGCCTGAGCCCCTGCTCAAAACACAATGTTGGTAAGCTGCTGGTTGAGATTAAGGTAAGCACATAATAGCCGATACTGCAAATCAAAAGTCTCTATAACCCAGTACCATGTCTGAGACCAGTAGCAGATGTCAGTGGAGGGGTATTAAGACAGAGGATATTTCAAGTGACTGTTTTCCCCCAAAGCTAACAGTAGTGAGTATTTTCTGGACACTTCTTGAATAATTTGTTTAAATGCTCTGTTTTGTGCATAGGAGTGGCTGCAAACAGCTATTCAAGAATGATTCCAAGTATAGGAATAGCCTTTAGGAGGAGGGAGGGACACAGCACGAAATACTAAACCCCAGCTTTGGATGATGTGCAGGTTAGTAGAGAGATAGGAATAACAGTGGAAAATACATGTGAATCTCTTGCTAAAGTCTCAGACAAGAAAGGACACGTTTAGTAAAGAAAATGAGCTATGAGTGAGGTGGTGAAATTTGTCATGAGAGACATGGAATGTCCGTTGAGTGCCTGACTTACAGCATGCTGTCTCACCAGAGGGATGCAGGATGCTGTGGGAACCGAAAGGTGTCCTCCTTACTTACATAAGGATCCCAAACACAACTTCAGCTTTGTGCGCCTGCCTGAATTATTTTGGTGTTTCCACAACAGGTTACCCCCAGCTCCACAAGTAAGAGCTGCAAGGCTACTGAAGTCTCCAAAACTTGCTAGTAAGGCTGGGTATTTGTTAATCAGCAGATGGCTCCACATAAAGAACGAACCATCCTGGTTGGTGGTTTCTTGAGCTTTAGCAAGAACAAAAGCCTCACCTTTGTTGTCAAGCTTGTGCTGGGGGTGCAGAGCTGGAGGGGAAGCAGAGGAATTCACCTGTATTCGGAATGAGAATGGAGGTCTCTCTGCAAGGCTGAGGTGGGCAGTGTTCAAACAGGCGGGGAAGTCATGGGGCTATGAGCTTCAGTGCAGCTTAGGTCACCAGAAAAACACAACTCCCCAAACCAGAAGTCTTAGTTCCTATTTTCATTTAGCATTAGGAGTCTGGTCCTTCAGTGAACCGGCTGCACTTTCAGCCTTTGTAAAAATACGGACAACTTCAGTTGGAAGTGTGTCTAATGCCATGTAGTTGTCTTTAATTTTTAAATGATCCTTCAGACTAGGAGGGTAAAGCTGTGTAATCCTTATGTTTTATATGCTATTGTGCCAGCCTTTCATGGTGAGAAGCTAAATATTTCTGTCATTTTAGTTAGTTTATATATGCTGTTCTTCGTTTGTTGGCAAAGTGAAGTGTCTGATGTGTCCCACCCCTGATGTCTGCATTTGGATGCAGGATGAAGTGAAATGAACACTATAAGCCAAATTCTGAGTTCCTTTCCGTGCTTTTATTAGCTTTTACTTAGCAAATTCTAGTGGCTTTTGTATAGAGAACATAACATTGTAAAGATGTTGGATGTTCATGGAAGACACAGCGTAACTTAATAAATACAGTATACATGTTACGAGAATGGATGCTCTTTCACTAAGTACAGAAGCTACATATGGTGCTGATAGCAAGTGCCATATGTTTGTAGAAGAGGCTACATTTGTACAGTGCCTTTTTATGAGACCTACTAATCTGTGAAAAATAACAATTCTGTTTAATAGTGCTGTTTGTGGCCTCTTGTTTTTGGCTATTAACTTCTGTGAAATGTATCCAGTGGACCTAGATACATAGGTCTGCACTCCTCTTCAAGGCCACTTAGTCTTACCAGTGCCCATCTGAAAGACCCAAAATGTTCCTTACCCTAATAATGGTGCCACAAAATCAGTCTGTCTTTTATATTTCTGTTCCTGGCACTGCAAATCCTAAGTGCTTAGCTCCCCAGTGACACAGCTTCCAAAGGAAAGTACTCATCCATCACTAGTGTCACCTATGGCCTGCTGGCAGTGATTCTCTCATAGGAAACATAAGCTTGTATCTGGGCTCTGTCTGGGAAGAGATTCGGATCCAGGTGTTCCATCTTTCTGTTGCCATAACCACCGGCGTATGGCGTAACAGCTACTGACAGCGCCTCCCCTGCTAGACGATCCTGTGCAGAGCTGCTGCTTTTGGAGAGCAGAAGTAGGCACCTATGCTCAGGAGAGGGTTCTGGGCTGTAGATAGAAAACAACCACCTGATGCCTTTTCTAAGGGTGTTTTGGAAGGAGGTAAGACTTTGAATATACTAATTGGTAAGATTTCCTCTTTTGCTGTGTGGCCGTGTGTTAATATGAGTCTTCTGAGGTTTCTCACACTCCAGTGCACTCCTGTCACTGGCTTCTGTACGCCCTTTGGGCCCGTGTGTCTACCTCTGCGTTTCAGATTCCTTGTTGCATCAACTTTATAACAACGTATGCCTTGCAACACCTGACTGTAGGTCCCAAACCCTTTGTGGGATCCAGCCTGAGGTTTAAACCTGCTTACTTAAAGATCTAGTTAGATAGCAGCCATACCTTCTATGGTTGCTGCTTCCAGGAACATCCCTTGCTTTTTAATCTAAAGGTGTTCAGATTGACGGGCTCTCTCCCTGAGTATACCATGAATAAACGTACCTTGAACAGCTGCTAGGAACTCTTGGTGTTTTTAAATTACTGTTTATTGAATAAAAGCGTTTGGAAACCATCGTGTAATTTGGTTGGGCAGGCTTTTTAGCAATAGGCATTATAGAGTTAATTTTGGGTGTTGTCGGCTGCTTTCTGTTTTGAACACGTTTCAGATTCAGAAGACAGCCATCTAGAAAAGAATGTTACATTAATGTGACAGCAGTCACAGACACTGCGATTGAAAGCCCACTGTTGCTCTCCCCTCCAAAATTAACATCATAACCTTATGTCACTGACTCACTATTATCCTAATACCTGTTTCTGGATTCTGTCCAGTCCCATTAGATATCCCCATGTTGATTGCTCTGTTACTGGTGAATGTTAATTGCCTCCAAATCTCAGCAGAATTGAAAAGCTTGGGGGAAAAGTACTGATTGGTAGAGCTGGTAGTTTTATTAACAAGCAAGTAAATAATAAATCTATTCAGAGATTTGAGTCAAGCACCCGAGACATGAGACATAAACAGCTAATCTTACATCTTTCTTTGCATGTCTATCCTATGCTAGCAAGGAGATGGCAGGGTGAGCTGTGTGGACTTTGAACATCTAAAGAGTATCAGTAGTGCCTGTCCACAGTCAGTGTCCTTTAAGAGGTAGTAGTCAGACTGTGTGTCATTCCGTTGGGATTCTTGTCTGCTTGACATTAAATGATGTCTCTTACTACCTTTTAAGATGCTTTTTACAGTTAGTGGGACTATTTAATTGAATGATGATGTCAAAATATGGTTATAGCAAGGCTTGTCACATGCTGTTTAATATTTTTTCCTCCTTCTGGTAATGCTTATTTGATTTTTTTTTAATAGAGAAACTTTTGCTTTGCTTTAAAGAACTGACATCTTCATTACTTATCTGCCTTCTTCTGTTTGTTTTAATCACAGTTTTAAACAAAATCCCTGCATGCTCCCCCCTTTCACACAAGAAACCTCTAGTTGGAAAATCCCCAGTGTAATCCCATTATGGGTTTGTTTCTTGTAAATTCTTGTATTTTCTGATTTAGGTACCTCTTTCAGTAGTTTCTAGTTTAGGAAAATGTTGGTACCACTTACAGAGCTGAAATAAATGATATACAGAATATACTGTAATCAGACTGTAGAATAATTACATATTTTGTATCACTAGTTTTCAGTTGGTAGATAATATTTAATCTCCTAGTAGAGATCTGTAATGACTCATTTTAGACACTGACCCTCTAACTTCATTTCATGAAAAAAATATTTCCTAATCCAGTAATGTCTGTCTCTACTGTCATGTCATGTAGATAAAGAAAAGCAACTCCAGGCACCCGC
>WEIS01076214.1:0-20989 GCA_013389965.1 Todus mexicanus | reverse complement strand
AAAAAAAGCAAAGCAAGATGAATATATCCACGAATGGGCTCATCTGGCTCTCCTTAACCACCCTTCCTCCCCCAGTATCTCAGTCCTGTGATGAGTTTCCTGATTCCTGTTGGGTGACGAAGCCGGTTTGCCTTGTGGAGGTGACACAGAGCAGGCAGAACACAGCAACTTCTCTACTTTTAAACTTAGCAAACCAAAACCAGGCACTTTGCCATTTAAAAAGAGGCAGACCTATAATTTAAAAGGCTATTGCTTTATCCACACACTCTACTTTTTTCTGTCTTTACATTCATAAGGTTGACATTCCCAAGTGCACTTTCCACATCATGGACTAAAATACTAATGCACTTTCCTCTCCAAAAACTTTAAGCATTTGTCCTTAGGCACCTGTCCACAAATGTACCTCGCAGGAGGACAAGGTAATGAAAAAACCCCCCACATAACATAACCAGCAAAAAAACCCCCAAACAAACATAGAAATAATAGAATTACTAATGAAGGAGACAATCTATTCTTTGGGGAATGGATTGCCTCTTAGCTCGGGTAAGTGGCACAGCCACGTCCTGATTTGAGGCCAATAATACTCCCACAACAGAAACCATTTAAAGCAAATCTTGAGCTCACAGCAGAGCTGCAGAGAAAGAAGCTGCTCCTTCACCTCCTTGCTGTCACACACCTGAGACCAGCAGCGCAATATTTCGCATGGTCTTTCTGCTCACTGAGACTAGAGGAAAGAGAAAGGCAGAAAGGCAGCAACAGAGATGAGAGCAAAACGCGTCACTCACCAGATAAATCCAACAGTCCAGCGGCAACCAGAATAAAGATGGGGAATTTTTCCTGCATCTTGTGAAGCGGCTCCTGGGTCATCCCAGTACTGATATCTGCAGACAGGACGCAGCTCCCTAAGGAGTCGCCACTGCTCCGTGGCAATGGGCACCTGTTCTGGAAGGGCAGAGTATTGGGTTACTTTATAAGAGTTTAGGCCAGACGGCGACCAATAACCTGTTCTGAAGGGGGAAAAAAAACTCTGCGCCAATTGGAATCGATTGATTTTTAACAAGAAGAAAAAAAAGAGAGAGTGTGTTCATGTGCATGGCAAAGATGGGAAACGTGACTGTCAAGACAAGAGGCTGTCTATGTAAGGCAGCTCTTTCTCTCTTGAAGGAAAAAGTTAAAACTGTACCTGGAGAGCTGCAGGTCGGGGGCCCACAATTTAAGAAGAATGAGAAGGTCCCTGAGTGCCTCCAGAGGAGGGCAACAAAGCTGGTGACAGGGCTGGAAGAAATGTCCTGTGAGGAGAGGCTGAGGACTTTGGGCTTGCTTAGTTTGGAGAAAAGGAGGCTGAGCAGCAGCCTCATCGCTCTCTACAGCTTGCTTGAGGAGGGGATGTGGAGAGGGAGGGGCTGAGCTCTTCTCCCTGGGATCCAGGGACAGGACGCGCAGGAATGCCCCAAAGCTGTGGCAGGGGAGGGTCAGACTGGACATTAGGAAGCTCTTCTTGACTGAGAAACCTGAATCAACATTTTGGCGAGACAGAAATGAGAGCCACAGTGAATGAACAAGCACGACAAACACTTAACAAGCACAAAAACTAAACTCTAATAACAACTGAAGGAGAGACCAGAGGCTTCTTAGGTAAAGCTAAGGTTGTACCCCTTTCACCTTGAGCCGTAAGGCCCTAGTGTCTGTGCAGATATTCACCTGAAGATGGTCAGCAGCATGCAGCAAGGATCTTTTTAGTGCCAGGCACCTGCACACACACAAACAGCGAGCAAAACTTTTGGAGACAGGAAATTTAGAGCAACGCAGGTTAAGGGGATAAGAGAGAACATTATTACCCAGCCGGGACTGTTGTGAGCACAGTGGAAATCATGCGTAAAAAAAAGAGATGAGTAAAAGTCAGGTAAGTAGCATAATGATAGCTCAGAAAAGCACTGCAGGAGACACCAAGGACAAGGTGATTGCTCTTCAGGGCAGTAACAATAAACCATTATCCACCCATCGGCACACAGATGAAGCGCAGTCTGGTAGATATTACAACTGATCAGGTGCTGACAGGTATCACTTCCAGTCCCAGCCGTGTCACTCACCTGAATGTGGCAACCAAGGTCAGGTCACTTCAGCTTTTTCCTACTCCAGGTTGCCTAGGAAAGTAGATTATGCTGACTGGCATTTGCGCAGCACCTGACACACAGGGCCCTAATTTTAGTCGGTGCCTCTACTCTAAACCAGCAGCCCGTAATTTGTCGCGTCAGCTAACAGATTAAACATATTCAAGAAGGCCCCGCTTCCAGAAGTTCCATGTATCCAAGTTGTGTTCTGCTTCTTCCACTGCTTGACAGGCTACCCATCGCCTGCTCTTGCCTTCACGCAGCTGATAGTGAGGCCAAGCAACTGGGATGTGAAAAGTTCCAGTAAACAAACCCCAGCCTGTCAGTCAAAACCAAGAAAGATCTTGAGGATGATTTCAACTCTCCTGGAATTTTCTGGTGACACATCACACCTCTGACATCCTGCCTCTGCAAACAAAAGATTCAGTAACTTTTTTTCCTTAAGACAATGCTTGGTGTTTGTCAGGTTTAGAGGGTAGCGCTTATTTAGACTTGAACCCTAATATTTGTTAGATATTTGTCTAGAGAAAAAAAGAAAGACAGTGAGATTATCAGCTTTATGCTTCTCACTATGAGGGGAGAAAATCCAGGTGCAAGAGAATTTCCTCCTTCTGAAGTGGGAAGATGATTCAGCTGCTATTTTGAAAAGGAGATGATATATAATTTGCCAGCCACTGTTCTGAAGGGACAGGATTACACACAGAACAGACACCCACGGGTGTCAAGGAGGCGAACTGAAGAGCTGTTTCAAAGTCAGACATGACCGGCCTGTGCCTCTTCATATAAATGTCATATATTCTTTAGTTGAAAACCAAGGCAAAAGTATTATATTTATGGTCAAAGTCCTTGTCTAGCCCAAGTTCTACAAGCTGCTGTTACAGGTTTGTGTCTGCGTGCATCTGCTTATTTATGAAGGGACAACTCTTTAAACTTGACAGGCTTGTGCCAGCAGTGCTGGAGCTGCTGCTCCATCAGCATCAGAGCCCTCAGTAAATGTTTTCCAGAAGCATCATAAAATGCCTGTTTGGAAGAAGACATATGGGCAAGGCATTATTGCCCTTCTTTTCAAATAATACTTGCCACGAATAGTAATCCATTTTTGACCTCTCCAGAAAACAGACACTAGAAGGATATGCCCTTCGTGTTATTTATTTCTAAAATATTCATTTTAAATAATGAGTAACTGTAGAGGTGAGAGATGAACACCAGAGGACAGTGTACGGCAGAAAGAAAAAGGATTCTTTGCAGTCACCACTCACCCTTTATTTCTATTTTCTTCTAATACGTTGGATACTGGACCCAAACTGGAAAGTAGACTAGATGAGCCATTGGTCAACGATTAACCAGTAAGACAAGGCAACACCATTTATTAAAGAAAAGAAAACCTTAACTACTGAAATAACAATGTACATTATCCTAGATAATAAATGAACTTCTTCCTCCTGGTATTTATACTGATATTGTTTCACTGGCTTCTATGGAGGACCAGCAAACGCTTGGGAAAGGGACTGAAAAGCTGCTGTGCTTTCAGTGAGTTGTGGTGCAGAAAAGAAGAGAATAGTCGACAGCAAGCGGCATGAACGGCCCATTCCAAAGTTCTCTTGAGGACTTCAGATGCTGTGGACGTATTTCATAGCGGAGTTCAGGATGGCCAGTCCATTGAGTTTCCGCAGTTGAAAAATATGCCTGAAAAGACCACAGAAAGGTTGCTGGGGGAGCAGGGCTGACAACAGAAGTTTTAAGCCTGAACTGCTCACACCCAAATGGTCAAAGATGCTAAATGCTACATTCGATTTGATAAGTTCCTCCTAAGCAGCGTGCAAAACAGAGCTTCTAGATTGCTTTTCCCCACGAAAAAAGGAATAGTGCTTGGCAATTGCAAATCTGAGAAGATAAGGTGTTTCCCTTTGACATCTCAGAGCAGATACTTTCTCTATTGCTCATTTGGGATCTCCAGCAGAAGCAAGGTGCTGAAACTTTTGGAACCTGAGCATTCTCTCTTACTTTCTGCAGTGGTTCAGGATATATATTACCAAGCTGAACTCAGCTCCTCTGTCTGGAATGCTGAGCTTGGCATAGTCTTGGCAGGCAGCAGCAGACATTCTTTGCTGACATTTATACTTGTGTTTTCCTCTCACTATCATTCTGACCTCTACAAACTTGTAACATCACTCCTTCTCCTCCTCCTCCCATTCTTCCAGCACAGGTAACATCAGGCAGCAGGGCAAAATGAGCTCCTTGAACATGGCAAGAGAGACAACTAACACCACAGGAACCCTAAAGCAGGACTCAGGGGGGAAGTATCATGGGTGGGAATCCTAGTTGCAGGAAGGGTAACAGATTTTGTGGAGTATTCATATAACTAATCATCCACCCTGTACCTGCTTGCTCTGCAAATAGAATCCAGCTTCCAGGGGGTCAGCTTTTCAAGAACGGTCAACTAATAACAACCAGATGGTGGAGGGGAACAATCTTTCTCACAATACCTTGGTTCAGCGACACACAGCTTCCCCAGAGCAACCGCTGCGTTCTCCTGCACCGAAGTTCTCGTAGCGTCGCCACCAGCATGTTTCAACAAAATCATCACGACATTGGAATCCAGTAAGGACGTCGCTGCTCCAGGAACTTCAAGGCACTGCCCAAGGCAGAAAGCAGCATTGCCCACAATCATTTCATTCTCGGAGTCCAAGAGCTTCAGCAGCACACCGAACTCTGCGAGAGAGAGAGAGATGACTTGTACACAACAGATTTGTTTGAGTAGCACTGACATTTCTCCAGTCTTTACCTAAACTCCGAGGGAATGAGCATTGTTCTGTGCCAGGTATTGTTCTAGAAAACCTGGAAGAGCAAGGGAATTTCACAGCAAGGTTCTGGATCCAGGATGTTGTTGCAGCTTCACCTGCCTACAGGTCTTTCTCACCAAGCTGAATCCGCACTCTGAGAGGTTCTCCAGCACAGAGCTTATGTTTCTGCGTTTGTTTAATACCTGTTTTAACACTCTTCACACACGGTTGTACAGCTCTTGTCACCTGTAAGCAGCAGCAACATCTCAGGCCACAGATTCATCTGGATCGATGGAAAACAGATAGATAGATAGACTGCTTTCTAAATAAAATACAGCCACGGCTTTCACATGAATGAAATCTCCTTGGAGGTTATAGAAGTTTGCTTGGGTTTTCTTTCATGGTCCCATCTGTTCTTCCAGATCACGCCCCACCTTTGCCGCTGCAATAATACCTTCTGAAAAAGGCAGTGTTGCTCCAGGAAGCAACAGTGGCTGGTGTGGAACCTGAACCAAGCGGCTCAGCTGGAACGCAAGGTAATATCAGGGGACTACAGCTGGATTCCGACAGGTTCTGAGCAACAGGGTAACGTCAGGGTTGGCAAACAGAGGTGACAAAAATAAGAAAGAGCGACTTCTCACAAGATTAATACCCAGAGTTTGGTGGAATGAATGAGAGTGAAGTGTTATTGCTGATTTGAGGAAATGAAAGCTCCATCTACAGCTGACAGTGAAACTAATACAGGGCGCACAGAAAGAAGATGATGCTCTGAAAGGCTTTTAATGAGTGGAAATCCCCAGGGTTCAAGTCGAGCTACATGAGCTGACAGTTTCTTGACAGTTTCAACCATTCAGATAACACTTAAGTATTCTCTGTTGTAGTTAAATTAGCGATAATTGAACCTGGATTTTAAAGCAATCTACATAGCGTTATACCACACGACTAGAGCAAATATATTCAAAAACACCTTAAGGCACCTGGTCTGATATCAGCACTCTGTCTCCATAACCATCTCCTTTTAATACCAGCCCAAAAATCCACATACAAGTTGAAGGAAATATAAACGGCCTCAACTTCTGGAAATCATATTTCTAAATGACGCTTCTTACTTTAGCCGCTAACTTCAGGAAATACAACCCAAGTCAGTTCCAGTTTAGAAGCATTTGTTTCAAAATATACATACTTCTGGCCCCGCAAAAGCGTATCAAGCCATTTTACTAGAGTAAAGCAGCTTCTCTAACTCAGGGTCGTTATCTGACGTGCCTGTTTCCAGCCACACACAGAGCTCAGGCTCATTACGCACCATTCCAAGAGGTAAGATGGCACATTATGGCTAAGTCTTGCAACAGTAAAAGCCAGCGCTCAGTTCTGTTCTACAGGGGAAGAAAGTAACTGGGCTATACTGGGATGACATCTCTGCATTCAGTCTCTAATTAGTGAAGCTGTCACTTACTTTTATCTGACTCCACTAGATCTTCTCGAGCTTGGCTGTTACTTCTGGTGCAGACGGAAAGGGTCTTCAGAGCGTAACTGGATGTGACTTGTCCTCCAGCCTAGATATGATTGAAGCACATGTCAACCAACATACACATCATAGCCCAGCTCACGCAAAGCTTCAGAGTAGCTTAGCTACCATGGAGTTAATTAGGTGTTCCTGACACCTAAGGCAATTTGGGGGATGGTAAACTAAGGACCAAATTAAGGAGGACGACACAAGTAAAGCGAATGTTGTTAAATTAATTTACTTTCAAGATTTTTATCATCTTCTTCACCACTCCTCCTCTCACAGCTTTTTCTACAGCCAAGGACGACGCCGGCAGGACACGACTGAGCACTCCAGTCGCTCTCTTCATTAGGAAACAGTGCAAGAGAAGAAAAAAAAAGAATTACTACTACTACTGATGAGTGGTTTAGTATTTAAAGCCTAACGTGCAGACTTGTGCAGGGCAGCCGTTAGCAGTGAAGCCTTCAGGCCAGGCCAGCTAATACGGTCTTTAGTTAGACCATAGAAATCCCACTTACTGTCACAATCCTTCCATCCTTATCCGTGAGGAGAGACATGCACCTGATGCTTACGTCCACAGCCAAGGACTGAAACAACAATGTGGAAAGGCTCAGGTGCAGCTGCTGGCTGGGAGGTTGTTGTGGTTTAACCTCTGCCAGCAGCTGAACACCACCGAGCCGCTCACCCACCACTTCCACCCCGCTCCCCTCCACACCCCCTGCTCACGATTAACTATTCCGTGGTCACTCCCTCACCTATTCTGAGTGTTCTGTGACTTGCGTCAGGCCCCTTTACAGTGCCAAGGCAGGAGGAGGAGGATGCTCCGACTGCTCAAGCAATTCTGAATCTCTGAGGAAGCGTAAGAACAACGCTACCAACGAACATTCACAGCCCCTGTGTACCTGGATGATCGCGTTCCATTCAAGCAGTAAGTTCATCATCAGGCCCAACACTGCAAACAAACACTCCTGGTATTTGGGTGTGCCGACGTCGAAGCGTTCATCCTGCGTACAAAGGAAGCAAGGACACAATTCACAGGGTCAGATCGTGCCTTTCACAGAATCACAGAATTATTGAGCCTGGAAAAGACTTCTGAGATCGAGTCCAGCCTTTGACCTAACACCATGACATTAGCTCAACCAAGTGCAGCACTGAATCTTTTCTTAAACACCTCCTCAAGTCCTCGTTGTGTTTACTCACACAGTGCATCAATGCTCCCCTGATGCGCCGTAACTCAGAAGGTGAGCCAAGGACCGAGCCGATGATGCTTTTTTAAATACAGATTCATTCTTTGGTTTGTTTCACCTCGGTTTCTAAAGCGGCATCCTCCAAATTTCTGATGTTTAGGCAGTTAAGAAGGACCTTCCCACCCTCTGAATTCCTAACCTCCGAGGACTGAGGTCATGTTGCATCCTTATGCTGAAAGGGCCTGCCTAGAGTAAGGAACTGCTTATGTGAACAACGACCCACAGATTATGCGAACAACGGACTATTTTGAGACCTTTTTCTAACTACCAGATTTGCAAGATCTCCATCAAGGGTTCAGAGCTATTAGGGGAGACAGGCAAACATGATCACGCCAGCCTCATTTCGGCAGGAGACAGGGCTGCAAGCCCTATTCTAGGGAGGTTTCCTTACCACAAGCTTTACGCACGCTTGCCAGCACTCTTCACACTCGGCCATCTGCCTTCGAATGGCTGCATCTGCACACAGATTCCCCATGATGCCAATGCAACGGGCAAGGGCTGCCTGGTTCACCAGCTTGGCAGAGGACTGAAAACAGAAGAGCAGAATAACAAATTAAGAACAAACGACAAGGAAACAACAAATACTTGTTCCTATCCCTCAGGCAATAGAAAATCCTATTCCAGAATCTCTCTCGCCTATGTTAAATCCCACCTGTCCAAAGCTTGCAAATCACCCTCGTTTTCACAATGAATTTCCTAATGATGTTTTAAGAGTCTTGGGGAAAAAGCAACTGGATTTTGTGGTCCCTTAAGCTCAGACCGTATTTCCTACTAACACTTACTTAGGTCACAGAACAGCCTCTGCCACAGCTGTAATTCCAGTGAGGTATGGTCAAAAAAAGAAACAGCAACAAGCAACAGAAATCAAAATGCTGTAATTATTGCATTGTCTTGGTGCTTGTCTGGAGAAGTGGGAGTACTTTACTTTCCAGCTCTGTCTGCTGTACTGCAACAGAACCAATCTTCCCCATCACCTTCCCTCTTCCTGAGGGCAATGTTCTGTATCAAACGCATTGTAAGTTTGTATTTTAAAGAAATGATAACCAGGGAAGGGATCCGAACCACAAAACATCTTTACCTTGCCACCTAATGTCATCTCTTCACGCTGATCTCTCAAATTAGAAACAAACAGAAAAAAGTCACCATCCAAGATACAACCAGTTGGTGACAGCGGATTAAAGTAATATTAAGAGCATCACAAAAAGCTGAGGGTGACTTACGAGTGGGAATCTGTAACCAAGACCAGAGACTTCACTGAATATAAAACCAGTAATGTGTGGAAACCAAGCACTAAGTAGTGGAGACTCAGAACATTTTCCTGAGGAAAGCATATGCCAAAGCTGGATCTCTTACACCTACAGAGCTAGACACAACTAGGCAGGTAACCACTGTAGTCCTACCACAGAGGGGTTCTGTCTAGGAGCGACTGACTGTGAAATGGGAGAGAGCAATCCCGAGACATGTTACACTAAAGCAAACCAGGCCTATAGAAACTGAGATCTTTCATACCAGCAACTGGGTGAATAACGGTAGAACAGCTGTGGAAAGCATGACACGACACTTGGTTTTGAACCTGTTGGGGGATAAAGAAAGGCAGATTTGGACACTTAAAGCTTGAGACAAAACTCAGAGGAAGACAACACCACAGCAACATAAGGACAAGGTAAAGATCAGTCAGCAATGCTCCCTCACAGCAAAGAAGCCCAACAGCCTCTATCATTAGCTCTAGTACGTTTCAAAGTAGGACTTTATAAAAATGAGTGAAGAAATCTGTTACCTTTCCTCTTCAGCTAAATCAGACAGTACGTTCATGGCACTGCTAGCCCTGGCATCAGAGCTGTTGACAAACGTCATCAAAATCTGCAGCCATCTGTCATTAAAAAGAAAAAAACCCAAGTTATGTCAGCTTTGATTTAATTATTAAAGATCGAGGTTGTATTTTAAGTGCACCAACATGATTTATGACCTCAAAATCCTTTGTGTTCAGTAGGTTTTTGATCGAGCTGAATGTACTGAGCCTCTAAACACACCCAGTCACCGAACTGCCAGCACAACAACATTTTGGCTCTAGGTTCTCTCACAATATTCACAGAACGGAAGTCTGCAGAACTGTTGGAGAATCTTTTCTTTTCATCCAACTACTTCAATCCATGTAAATAAAAATTTCTCCTCTGCTTAACTCTAGAAGGCAATAGCAGGATAAGAGGAGAAAGGTAACAGACTCTAGCTTCTTTCTCCACAGCAACACTGTATAATCATAAATACTGATTACCAAACAAGAAGAGGGTGGCAGCTTGAAACTCTGAGCTATTGAGACAAGAGGGTAAGCTCCTGATTGAGCTTACACACACTTGCTGGTTAAACAAGCAACTATGCCTCAAAATTACATGAACATCCTCAGGAATAATCCCTTCCATGAACCCAGGCAGTAAGGAAATTCCTCTGAGAACACAGTAGTGTTTATTACTTGGTTAGGTCCTGGTGCTCAACCAGCAGTCTCCTCCCATTCTCAGTCTCCGAGTAAAGAGAAACTAGCACCAACGTCTCCTTTTGGATCTCCGATAGCCCAGAAGAAAGCAGCTTTGGCAGCTGCGTGTTCACATCAGGCTGAGCCAACAGAAGACGCTGATTTTCTTCTGAAAAAAGAGAAGATCCAAGAGCAACGTCACACGCGACGGCATTCCCCTTGCTCTTACAGGTGTTTTTTCCTTGGTGCTGATTTAACAGGCTTCATGTCTTTATTTCATCCACTAATGTGCTGATTCACTCTGATGGGTTCATCTTGTGTAATGCTCCTGCAGAGCGATGGTTAAGGCAGAGCACCCATCAACCTTCTCTCTGCTCCATGACCTCAACACACGCACTGGCGCTGGAACTTCTACCCGCCCCAGTGACACGCTGGCTTCTCAGGCACCCAGCGCTGCTTCAAACAGAGGCACCAGAATCATGACCCCAAAGTGCTCCTCACTTCACCAGCTGCCTCCAAACTCCCAAGGTCTGGGCTGTTCAGGTACAAACACGTTAGCAACACAAACCCGCAGGTTACTCGGTATCTGCTGCTAACTACCTATAAGCAGGATAGAAAAAGGGTGTTCCCCTTACCCAGCAGCATGAAGCTTCCCTTGGGCATCAGTTGGATGCTGTGATATATTGCCCAAACTGTGGCTGCTGCTAACAGCAAACCTCCAGCACTCGTATCTGACTTGTAAAACTTCATTTACAGTAAGGTCTAGACCCAAGTGCTCTGGGAAAGCGATGCTCATGCCAAACAACAATTCCCGGCACAGTAAGTGCTGCATTAAGAGAACATTAACAATGATTAATGCTGATGACATAGTTTTACCGTTCCCGGCGCAGACAGCTTGCCAAAGGATGAGAAGAGAAACAGACAGATCCACTTCTGCGCTGTTTTTTTTCTCTGCACAGAAGCCCCTAAATGAGAAAAGTTACCTCGTAAAAGAGCAAGGACAGATCAAACGATTGTCTCTTCATCTAAGGAAATCAGCAAAGCCCCGCAGAGATGAGGCTCTACTGCACGAACGCTTAAGCTCATAAGCTCTAAACCCAGCGCGTTGGTTAAACATATTTAGGACTATCGGCCTTGTTTCCCAGAGGACCTCCCCTGAGACCAGATTTGCGATCTATAAGCTCTCCTCTACCCTCAGCACACGCAGACCCTACACAAGACCACACAGCACAATGCAGGTGATGAATTCAGCTCTGCACTGAGAGAGCTGTCGACAGTCAGGGCAGAAATACTGTGCGCAAATTTGGAAGTGCTTCATCTCTTAAGTGCTACAGCCAGCACCTCAAATACTGAGGACCCCTAAAGAGGTCTCTGTGCTGCAGCCCCACTGACGACCTTAAAGAACAGCTCTCCTGTCCTGCTCAGCCAGATCCTGTTGGTCTCAATCACCTCAGGCATGTAAAATTTGTTACTTGTTCCCATTATCTATCGAAACCTGACTCAAATGTACACTGAGACAAGAGATTCCTCTAAAGACAAAGTTAATAAGGCAACACAGATGGATACTAGTGAGATTGGTTTCTTGATTACAATACAGGGGCAATCAAGAAGATAGAGCAGCGGAAGATAAGAGTCCCCAGAGATGATCCTCTTCCTTGATCACAGGATGAGAGAGTTCCACAGGTTCCAGTGCGGTGCTATATGGCCAGATATTTACTGCTGGCAATTAATAGCAGCAGGGAGGCTAGCCAGGTGTACTCAAAGCAGCTAAGTGCTTTCAGATGTTCTTTTATATTAAGTTTTATTTTAAAACCTGCTCTCACTGTGATAGATAGGATAACTGTACAGAAACAGGAGCCAGGAGAAGAAATTCATTAACTCTGATCACTGCATCGAAGAGAGCACTGTTTGTTTTTCAAGAGCCAGATACAAGTCGGTCCATTCAGACTTCAAAAATCTGTTACTCCATTATCTTTTGAATATTTCACCTGCATTTCAAGAGGCGATTGTGTTTCCTGAAAACAGTATTTTCATTTCCTCGTGCTGCAACACCCTACTGTGTCCCTCTGGAGAGCTCTTACCGTCTTACAACCTCGTTGTCTTTGAGGATACTGAAGCCATTGTTTGTTCTAAATAAAGTTTGCTCAGTGCCTGAAAAATTCAGAGATAAACAAATCATCTCTACGATCCACGTGGCTGATGTACCATTGTGAAGGCAGATTCCTGCTCTTCTCTGACACAGCGTTAAAAGAAAAGGTCACTGAATCAACAGCTTTGGGGAAAGAACATCACTAAAAGAGGAGGAAAAAGTCCAAGAATGCTACTTGAAGCAGACGCAGCTCTGAAGCTGAAGACTGCTCTAAGTCACGCCTGGTGCTGTAAAGAACAATTGACTTCAAGGTAAAGGCTTTTTTCAGAAGCCTGAAAGATGAGACTGGCTTTGCAAATCACTACAAATATCTCGAATTCTTTGCTAAAGCATAAACAAATGAAACAGCTCCAAATCTGTAACAAGTCTTAACAGCTCAGCTACAACATTAGTCTTATTCTACAAATATATATAAGTAGCTACTGGCCATAATTTTCAAGCATCGAATACAGATGATTTTCTGTTTTAAATACAGGAATAGGTTTTCTGTTTTCAGAACTGCTCCACTTGTATTCATCTGCCTGGATTACAATTCTCACGATCAGCAAACTTTGCATCAAATACTCACGATTTTTCACGGTTCCTGCCAAAATCCTGATCCCTCCTGCATAGTAGAGGATATCCTGGCCAGGCCGGTCGAGTTTCTGCAGCAGCTCTTTGATGGAGAGAGCGGCCGGCTTTCCTGACTGGATTTCCTTCATTGCTCTCTCTTCATCTTTCATTCTTTTCTCCTCCAAGTTTACCTCGTTCATACAGTCTTGGAAATCAAAGGAAAACAAAGCGCGGCCGTTAATTGTTCACAAATGGTCAAGTTTCAAGTAAAAACCAAAGCTGACTCCATGATAGAGAGAGAATCACCTTCTGCAGAACGACCCACAGCGTAAGAGTTTCTATTTCTTACCTTTAAACAGGTTTTCCTTTTGGGGATCGATTTGTAAGATCTTCTCGTAACACTGCCTGGACTTCACAGAGAAAAGAAACGGGCTCTCAGTGTAAGATAAAAATGGGAAGATGATAAAAATTACACCCTAGTCAGAGCCACTCTGTTTAGGTTTGTAAGTTCTCTGGCCACAGTACTTAGGAAGTGTGGAAAACAACATTTACGGAGACACACAAGTCAAAACTTCCATAACTAAACGTGTGAGTTGAATATTATGCTTATTCTCAGTCCCTACACCCGCCTTCGATTTCAAATTAAAAGGAACATTTCAAGTATGAGCTTAGGAACAAGAAAACAAAGCACACAAAGCACATTTTGTGCGCTCCAAATTAAAGCTACAGGTCATTTTACCGAGATGCAGGAAGAAGTCTTGATTTTAGAATTACCAGTTTTGGCAAAGCACAGAAAATTTCCCTCAAGTGTAAAGGCTCAACACACTTTCGTTCGCCCAAGTCATAAGGTCACAAATTTCTCCCTCTCACCCACAACACCACGTCAAAAGCAGAACTAAACATGGTCCTGTGGCTGCAAGATGTAGTCAGCTTACCTCGCTGTAGTGCTTCAGTGCCAGGTGAGCTTTCCCCATTAGGAAATAGGCTTTGATGTATTTTTCATTGCACTGTGTTAAAAAAAACCAAAACCAAAAGAGATTATTGATTATGCATTTAGAAATTTTTATTAGAACTTTTTAACCTTTTAAATATTTTTCTGGCCTGCTAATTAATAGTTACAGCTGCCCAAAACATCTGTGAGCACAGAAGAGGGTATTCATACCATCTAATAGAGGCACCTGAAGTTTCTATACTGAATTATCACCCCCCGGGTGCCAACTTTCCTCCCCTGCCCAAGGGACACGGGCTTTGCCTTGGGAAATAAAGTTAAGGAATCTCGAAGTTACCTTTAATGCCCACTCACAGTCACCAAGGGCTTTTTCATACTCCTGCATCTTCAGGTAGGCCTAAAAAAAACCCGAGAGAGTCCAGGCAGAAGAACGAGGACACTTCAAACCACTCCACTGACTGCTGTACGAACACGAGCTCATTTCCACGTGCTGACCTGGGCTCGGTTTGTGTAAAGCTCCTGCTTATCCTTCAGCTCTTCCAGGCCCTCGGTGTATCTCTGGATGGCTGTGCCATAGTCTCCTCTCCTGAAGGCTTCGTTTCCCTTCTCTTTCAGAGCTGCAAAGCAAAGGACACGCATCGGAAATAACGCAAAACGGTGACTGAGGAAACAGAAGCTGTATTCTCCTGTTGGAATCACCACCAGAATTCCAGCCCAGCTCCACTGCAGCCATTTTCATGAGCCATTGTTCACAAGGGACTCCTGAGCAACTCCTGCCCACGATCCCCATTTCTCCTTCAGAGGGCAAAGCGAGCATTTGCTTTTGCCCAGCCCTGCTCTGAAATACTCAAAACCCGCTCCCTCCATCCTTTCTCCCTTGTCACAAAGGGGACAGTAAGCAGAAGAGCAGGTCACAACAATTCTGAGAAGTGCACAACCCTGTTCTGTCCCACTAATCAACGCTGCGCACGAGGCCGCCGGTCGCAGACACCCAAAGCGCCGCCTCCGTGTGTGTAAGAACAGCAATAACGGAGCTGCTTCGTAGCCTCTTAAATCTGCCCGGTTCTTCCTAAGTAGTTGGTGAAGGAATTGGCTCGAAAAGCCTTTAGCAATTACCGTTTGCTAAGCGTTCGTTTCTCTTCCTTCGCTTAGCTCGCTCTTTTGCGTCCTTCTCCAGAGCTGCCAGGAAGGCGTCTTCGAGGCGAGAGAGTCGGCGGCATTTTAGTTTATTAAAACCGAACAACAACAAAAAGCAAGCTTCGTCAAAATCGATCTACCGAGGAGAAATAACAAAGTAATTTCTATGGCATTTCTGAGGCGTTTCTCTACACAGCAAAGATTAAGACGATACTTCAACAATTAAAGCGAAAGAGCCGCTACCCATAAAGCCCACGGCACCGTGGCAGGATTTGCACACTCGCCACTGAGCAGCTCATCTCTAGAGATAAACTTAATTCCTTTAAAATTCCGAAGAGTAACTTTTGAGAAGAGAGGCCAGCGCACGATAACCAGCTACACCAACAAGCCTCCTACCTACAGGTAAGTCCAGCCATAGCGGGAAGATCCTTGAGCGTGTTCCGAGATGTGACTGAACTTTGGTTAAGAGCCACTGGAACAGTTTAGCTTTGACTTTTGGCAGGACTGGAATTAGCTCCAGTCCAGAGACAGCAATCCTTACTCTGCCTCTGACCAAAGGGATGCTAAATACCAGCAGGAGCAGTGTCTTACCTGGGCTCGCTGCCTCTGAGCTTGCTGCATCCTAGAAAAAGAGAAACACAGCACGAGATGGACACAGGCAGGCGCTGCAGTAAAAGCCACGGTTAAGTTGTTCAAAGCTGCAGGGAATCGGAAACATCCACCCTGAGCCACACTGGGAACATCAAACTGACACTGAAGCAAAGGCCGGTCAGGACTTGGTGATTTTTGAGGTGACTGGAAAGTTTCCATTTGCATCCTACGTGAGGCAAGCTACTGAAACCCCAACCCCGCTGCGGGAATCAAAGCTTCAGGGAATTAATGAAGGGACTCTTGTGCCTTCAACTCGCTCTGCTCAAACTCCAGGTAAAAGCGACAAGTGATGGCCCCTCAGCGCTCGCGTCCCACCTTGGGTAAACCCCTCCGAGCAATAGACTCCCAGTTATCAGCAGGCTTAAGAGGGAGACAACACAACATCAGGGACCTCCCGACAAGATAACCAGTGAAAAAAATCAAGCTGCGTTCAGAACACACTCGCAATTTCTTCCCCTGGCCAAAGAATGTTAACTTAGGGTTATTTAAAAGACCTAAAAAGCTGTGCACAGCTTTAACTTCAAAGGCCCAGCACCCCCTTACAGCAGCGCGTGTGTTGATGAGGGTTCTGTTCACTCTGCTCTTGCTTTCCTCCTCCTCCTCTTTGCTAGTTTCTTGATCTCGGAGCCTTCTCTCGGTTTCCGCGAGGGCTTCTGCCTTCACCGCCGCGTCTGGGGAGTTCAAGCCTTGCACCAAATTGGCTGGAAAGGGGATGAAATGAAAAACACGCAGAGGACAGTGAGAGGGCAGAGGTTTGTCTCTCCCAGGACAGAGGCTTTGGAAGGCGCTGAACAGAAACCTCCCCGAGCACAACCTCCCCTCCGCTCCCAGCGCCACCAACAGCGACAAAACCGGGTAGAAAACCAACTCTCGGCAGCTGCGAAGCCGCGGGGCAGCCGCGCTGACGGGGAAACGTCACACAAAAGAAACCCAGGGCGAGAATTTCGCCAATTTTCCTCTTTTCCATCCTTTTTCTGCCCCCTCCTCCCCTCGCACCCACCTCCATCAGCGCCCTCACGCCCGGCCGCCTCCTCGCGGGCAGCACCGCCTCAGGGCAGGGCAGGGCAGGGCGGCCCGGCTCGGTTCGGCTCTCCCCAGCCCCGCAGAGCTCACCCACATCGTCCACCCGGCGGAGAAACCGCTGCAGATCCTCCTCCCGCTCCTCGCCCTCCAGCATGGCGGCGGCGGGAGGGACGGAAGTGACGTAGGGACGCCGCCGTTGCCACGGGAACGACGCCGGCCGGCCGCGCGCTTGACGCAGCGCCAAGAGGCGCGTAAACTGGGGGCGTTGTTATGTAAATGAGGGGGTGGGGATATGCAAACGAGTCGCGCGGGGTGGTTCTGGCCGCCATTTTGTGCCTCCCCCCAGCGGCGGACGCATCTCTCGCAGCATCCCAGTATCCCAGTGTCCCAGTCTCCCAGTGTCCCAGTCTCACCGAGGTTGGAAAAAAGACCTAAAGTATCATTCAGTCTGACGTTTCACTCTAATCTTTATCACCCATAAAATGTATCCCCAAGCGCCTCATCTCTACGCCCTTTAAACACGTCCAGTGATGGCGGCTCACCCCCCTCCCTTGGGCAGCCTGTGGCAATGCCGGGCAACTCTGTCAGAGAAAGAATTCTAATGTCCAGACTAAACCTACCCTGGTGGAGCTTCAGGCCATTCCCTCTTGTCCTGTCGTTATGGACTTGTGAGGAGAGACCAGCACCTGCCTCTGCAATTGAAATCCCTTGATACGTGCGATGTGTGAACCTCAAGCAGGCGGCTTCTTCCTCCCCATGCTCTCGATTAAACCCCAAATCACAGAATCATAGAATTTTTGAGGTTGGGAAAGACCCTTGGGATCGGCAAGTCCAACCNATCTGTGGGATTTAGTGCCCAGGAGGCTACAGGATCTGTGGGATTTAGTGCCCAGGAGGCTACAGGATCTGTGGGATTTGGTGCCCAGGAGGCTCCATGCCACTCCTCGGAGCCAACAGAGCCTGCCAGCAGTGAGACAGCCAGAGGATGGCACCATCCTCCAGCATAAAGAGCAGCTGGGAGCCAAGCTGGGATTTCAGGCCTTTTCCTGCTTTGTTGCCGGTGTTCCCATCCCAGCCTCCATGCTCCTGCCAGCCAGGCTTGCTGGCTGCCTGTGCTGTGCATCCCAGCTCTGCACCCGGCTGTGCTGCGGATGCGTGACCTCTCTGGGTGGCTGGAGCTGAAGGAAAGGGAGCACAGAGGCTGGCTGATATCCAGCCAGAGCCACGTCGCCCAACCTTTCAGGCTCTGAGGGCCAGCTGCCCTCGCAAGATGATCCTATCCCTCCTTCACACCATGTGGCCCTGCCGGGATGTGGGTTGGAGCGGTGTCGGCATCCAGCTTCCTCTCACACCATCGCTTCACGCAAAGCACGTCCCCACCAGGACATGCACACGCACACGTGGTACCAAAAACCAGGTGGGTCTTTGTCGCCGCTCACAGGAGATGCTCTGGGGCCACCGTTTTCAGAGCCAGAGGACGGGAGGTGGCGGTTAATGGAAGCTGTCTGCCACTGAAGGGAGTCAGAGAATCACAGAGTCCCTGCTGCACAGCCAGGGTGTTTTAATTCCAGACACATTGCAACCCAGACATCTCCGGAGAGAAAGGTGAAAAACAGAGAGAAAGGTGACCTGGCAAGTCTCCTGAAGCGTTGCTGACCGTGTGGCATACCAAGAGGAGCGGGGCCACGCTGGTGTCCCCTGGCTGGGACATTAGAGACTTCATTGTGGAGTTACAAACCGCAGCTCCCTTCAGCTGCCTGCTTGGAATTCAAAGTTCTGGGAGGAGAAACCCCTCCTGGGCTGTGTGTGCCAGTGGAGCAGAGTTGCCCCAAGCCACAGGCAGCAAGGAGCTCCTGTCCCTCCCAGCCCCTTCGGTGCAGAAAATCCCTTTGGTTTTCCCTTTCCCACATGCAGCAGAACAAAATCATTCTTGGGATAACAGATACTTTAGCTCAATACTCTTCTGTGAAAAATTCTGGCACCCAACTGTTGCTGTATGTCAGAGGTGTCATTTCTCTCTCCCTTCCATGTCCTGGGAGACCAACGCTTAGGATAAAACTAAATTTAATTGGGTTCATATCACGTTAATCGAGCTCGGGATGGGTTACATGCATTTTTTAAAGCCAGCGCTCAGGAGCATACGCAGCTTTCGTAGCCAGCGGACAGAGGTGGTCCGAATGCTTCGCTAACATCGCTGCGCGGGTGGTCGCGTCTCCTGCTCATCTGCAGCCCAGGCTCACGTGCAAATAGAGCCCAGGGACTCCACGTCTGGACCCAGGAGCATCCAAAGAAGGGGAGACCGTAGGCACAAGCTTTTTTTCTTTTTGTAATTTTTATTTGAACACAGTATTCTGACAGAATGCAAAGTCAAAATCCTCAAGTTAGTATCAGTATTTACACCAGTGAGAATGGGAATACAGGTGGAATCGATGTTTCGCTCGGTAAAAAGATTTTTTGTTTTTTCGTTGGTTTTTTTTTTTTAACAAGATAGAAGGCCCCCGAAAGTAGGGAATGCTGGGTAAGGATGGCGATGGAGGGTCTGAGAACAACTATCAAAACAGCCTCGTGTGAAAACCTGGGGTTTGAAGGCTCCATAGAAAAGTGTGAAAAATAAAAACTCCACTCTAAAAGCTGAACAACTGGATGCACTATTAGCTCATCATCATCATCTTTACGTATGGTGCAGCATGAAATGGAATCACTCCACAACTAGAAGCTGATCGGTCTGCGTTGCCATATAGATATATATGTATGGCACGGATACATATATAAACGTATACAGCATAAACGGCAGCAGGTTGGTCCCTCTTCAAAAGGTTTAAATAAAAGCCATGAAGCCTAAGCTAGCTTGGAAATGGGGTACTCCGAAATGAAAACGGATCATTCTCCATTAAGGGCGAGTTATAAAACCGCTCTCCGGAATTAACCTACAAGCATCAGGAGGTGTCACGAGGGCATTAAAAAGGAGTTCGTTGGATGGACACTCCCGACGTTCAGGCAATCTCAGGGTTCACTTCTGCCCCCGGAGCGCTGCTCGCTCCGTCGCTCTCGCCGCCGACGCGCTGCGGACAGCGGGGCGACTTCTGAGGGTGCAGCCGGGTGTCGGATTGGCCTTTGAGCTGGTGGCTTTAGGATAGAAGCGCCAACCCAGGTGATAGTTACCAAAACCTTCACTCAACAAGCGCTGGCCAGTGTCACTGGACCCGTTTCTGGTTGTTGGCATCACGCAGCGTGTTCCCTACGAGCCGCTCAGCTCTCGGGTGGGTGTAACGGAGGAGGTACAACGTGCGGGTGACAAAAACACTCAAAAGCCTTCGCAGAAATGAGGCACGGCTCGTCGTGGTCACCTCCAGGGACGGAGGCACGCGCTGCCTACCCACTAGTCCTCTGCTGCCCCGAGGACTCGCCCCAACCGCAGACGGACCACGGGAGCTTTTTGTGCTGCATTTTATGGATGGATTGCTTAGAAAGAAAAAGAAAATCCTAGGGACCGTGGGCCAGACTTCCCCCTAGTGACAGCGACCCTGCTGTGATGGGTCACCCAAAGGCCAGACTGGACACAAGGCTTTGAAATGAGGCCCCATCCTGCCGCGATCCCCTGCTCAGGATGGGCGCTGCACGAGCGCCTGGCTCTCTGCCATCCTCCATTTGCAGCCAAGGAGCTACGGGGAAAAAGAAAACTAAAACCGCAAGAAAAGCCCCCCCACACACTTAGCAAATGACGAGACCGTTATTTTTTTCACAGTTTGAAAGGACGTGACGCTACGGCAGAGACTGTGAGAAGACAACGGAGAACAGCGGCTCGAGTGACCGGAGCCCAACGGCAGCCTACCCACCCCCACCACCCTTCTGTTCGTCACCGCAATGGATGCCAAAGTCAGCTCGGGTTGATTTTGCAGTTAAAGGCTTCTCTTCCTTCTAAGAGTTGTTCTCTTTTTTCTTTTTCTTTTTCTTTTTTTTTTTCTTTTTTCCTGAACATTTTTCTTTTTCTTCCCCTCAAATCTGAACTATCGCTACACCTTCCACATCCAAACTATGTTGAAGCTTTTTTTTTATTATTTCAATACTATGACAAAAAACACGTTTCACACTAAAATAGTCACGCACCCACAGTGCACAAGCTTGCAGATCTAAAGTAGAATAGAAAAAAAAAAGAAAAAAGAAAAAAAAAAAAGAGGAAAAAGAACCAAAACGCCAACAGAAGGAACATCTCTATACAAAGGGCTGGTCTAGGTACCTCTGCCTGCCTTCTGTGCAAGCCTCCTTTCTTTATACCCCAAATCTCAGCGTTACCCCGTGACTCCCAGTGATAAATGCTGTTGGTAAGGTCCCCCTGGGCTCTGAGAATAGAATAGAATAGAGTAGAATAGCATTAGAGTAGAATAAGAATTACAGTAGAATAAGAATTAGAGTAGA
>WEIS01076200.1:0-11482 GCA_013389965.1 Todus mexicanus | reverse complement strand
TTAGCATGATTGACTTATCAAAGCAACAGAAGGGATTATATTTATGGATGCCTGTATGGAAAACACGCCAGAGAAATGTCTTTCTTTTCTCTTAGAAGATAACAGTTGCTTTGTGGGAAGACCTTACAGCTACAGCCAGGCTGAAAGAATTTTTAAATCTCTTCAAACAGCCTGCTAGAATGCTACATTGATTACTTTGTTTCAGAAGTTCCTTAAGACCAGCTTTTTTTTTTTTTAAGCTTGTTTTAAACATGTATTTCCATTCAGCTGCTGACTAGCAATAGTATGTACAACCTTTTTACTGAGCAGAAAACATAAGAGGAAAAGAAAAGGATGCAGAGACAGACTCCACGGCTTCCAGTAACACAAAACCTCTCTTCCTGTATATCAGTTTCTGTATATACACTGCCATTAGCATGCTTAAGTAGAAGCTGAGGAATATTTAAGGAACCGATGCTATCATTAAACAGAGAAACTGAAATGCATATGAAAGTGAAGACGAAGTGATGCCAGGAACTTTAAATGTGCAGCTTCCTGTAGGTGTAAAATTAGTGCATGTAATTTTAAAGGTGTGATGAAAAGTCTCTCACCTGATGCATTCAGCTGATGTATCTGCTGTATTTTCAAAACTGGGAAGTTAAATACTTGCAAATAGCTTAAGATTTAAGCAAAATAGGCTGCATCATGAATTATGGTAAGTGGTTCACTAAAAGAAAAGTCTTTCTAATTCCATATTCAATGGGGAGTGGAAAAAAAGGGTATTTATTACTCCTTGGTATCACCTGGTGCAATGCTCATAGTTCTGTGTGAGTTTACTTCCCTAAGAGGGACTGTCTGCTTCAGAAGAATTAAAACATTCCCTGATGGCAGAAGGAAAAAAAGACGACCAGTTTTTCAATGTAGTGGAAAGAAGATAAGCGTCTTAAAATAAGACTGTGGTTGAGGACTGAGGGGAAGCAGGGTATTTCTTAGGCTTACCAAAAGAGAAAAAATTGAAAGGGTAAATTCACTTGGATGGGAATCAGACCTCAAACCCACACAGCTGCTTGATTACACTGAATTTGAACCACGTGAAAAGAAGAGAAACAGAAGAGGTATAAATTAATCTTGCCATCAATAAAGCTGATGAGGTCAAGTGATAGATGACCACTCAGTTTTTCAAAAGATCTATCTTTTCCCAATCAGATTTGTACCAGTCTGCTGCTATCTGTGGGCTACCATCACCTACTTTTCTTCTATCTTTTCTGACTGTACTATCTGAATTCACCACTTCTTTCTTCTGTTCCTAATTCAAACAAGCCATAATTTCGCCAGTGTAATCCTATTGTCTGTGATCACAAACCTAAAAATCCTAGTTTTAATACCAGTTAACAGCCCTCACCAGTCTCCTCAGCATTTCAGACTGGTAAATATGACTGATGAAAAGAAAAAGGGCTACTGGGGCAACACCTGGGGATGTGTCATAGTCTTGTGCTCAGTGTTCCCCTCTTACCTCCCTGACACTTACACACCGACACCCCTGACTCTGTACCACAGCAGATCCATGGAACAGCATAGGCAAAATATTAAGGATCACCCGAGTGCAGAGTAACTTATACTCCGCTCCCTTCACACCTACTATGAAAACTTCCTTCAAAAAGAAAAATACTAAAGGTCTGGTGCTAGCAGGTACTTTCTTCAAACCTCTCTGTCTTCCTCCATCAGCTCTCCCCTGCAACTCTCCTCTTTGTACAGCTGCATTGCTGGTGGTTTGCATGGGTTGTGCTCTCCTTTACAGCAAGTCATGGGAAACCAAGAACTTTGACTGCATTTGTAAAACTGTTTCGAAAATGTATAATAAAATGTCTCAAATGACAAATATCCAGTAGGAGGAACAGGGGAGGGGAAAAGTGATTGTCACATATAGAAAAGCTCATTTAAAATTGTTTCTGAAGACCCTTGCACCTTGTAATCCCAGTGAAGTCTGATTGAAAGCACTGATGCCACAAAAATGGAGTAGAAAAATAGATGCGTGCTCTGCCTCTAATGTATCTTTTTTAACAGTTTGAGTCTCTGGGGCTAAAAAGGGCTGGTGCGTGACTTTGTTTCTCTCTTTTTTTTTCCTCAGCTCAGATGCAAGTGTATTTACTATGCAGCAGGCTGAAACCTCTCCATCACAAAGTTAACTTTTTTCCTTTGAGTTTTACTATTTACTGGAAAGGGGAATTACTTCTACAGCTTTCATTATGGCAGAGCCAGAGCAGCTTACAGTCCTAATGCATTCATCCTCATGGAATTATTTGAAGGAGAGATAACACTCCTCTACATTTTGTGTATGGCAGGACTTGGGCTCAGAAGCTGATGTATTCAAACTAAGTGATTTGCCCAACAGTACAGGAACCTCTCTACCACAACAAGGCCCTGAATTTAGGTCACCCACTTTGCCTATATGGAAAAACTAGCAACTGTAAGAGCATTCTTTTCAGCCAAACTTGCTTCTGAAAACCAGTAATTCCATTCTTAATTGATTCTTAGGTCTAATAAATGTCTACACCTGCCAGATGACGCCTTGAATAATCCTCAGGATGATATGCTGAGGCATATTAATAAGCCTGTTGATGGCTTTAATTTTTTTCCTGTGCAGCTATTTTATTATTAATAGTTTCTAACTACAGTGTAATCAGTGAGACTGAAAAGGCTGGAATGCACCAGCTAGCCAAGAAAGGGCTAAGAGCACTAGCATCCAAAATATCAATTGAAGCAATTTGTCTAGCATGTTGAAAACACACAGGTTTGGTTTAGTGATTGTTAAAAGCACTAAAAATTCCTAACCAGTCACAGGCTTCCCAGTATGTCTGATTTATTCTTTGAATCAAGAAGCATTTGTAAATTCAAGAAAAATATCAATGGCATGATTGTATCCTTAAGAATAATGTCAGCTAGTTTCCAGGGGCACAAACAGGAAGGAATCTTATAAAGTTGTTCCTACCCACAAATACTTGACCAGAACTACATTTGTAAGGAGAGGTGCTCTTTCAGAGAGCAGAGCTCATACATTTCCTCCCTTTTTCCTTCTACCAAAATACCTGGAACAAGTAGGATTTAAACCAGTCTAACCCCCTGTTTAATGAAAAGCAGCTTTATTTTTTTCATCCCATGCATTGCCAGAAAGACAGAAAAATGAGGGAAAGTTAAGCCATGGACTACTTCTCGATGACACAAGGCAATATCCACAAACCTAAACCGCTTCTCTTCTTCAGTGCAGAACTTGAAGTAGGACAGAGCAATGCTAAAAAATTACAGATTTTGAGTGCTTCTTCCGCAGTACCACAAACCTACATGCACGGTCTGGGTTTGTTGGTACTGCTTAGCCTCTCCAGCAGCCTCAGCAAAGTCCACAGGGCCCACAGACTGGGGCTCAGCAGCCTCCTTCACTCCATCCTGTAACAGAAGGGGAACGATGCCATCACATCTTCCTGACAGTGTTACTGTGCAATTCCAGAGCTGGGTCTCGGAGCTATTTTCTCTCTATGTTGAAACATCCATGAGTTGTTAGTTATTAGTTATTAGTCCCATTCCTATCTCCGTTGACTGAAGGTAACCTCTCGGGCAGAGGTGCTGACCTGAGCTGGAGGTACAGCACCTGCACACAAGGCAGCTGCCTGTCCATGTGGCTCCTGCCTGCAGGTGTGGACCTGGACACCTGTGGAGCCATGACCATAGGTAACACTCATGTGAAGGCATCTCACCACAAATGGAAGCATCTGAACAAAAGCAGAGAGGTGCTTCCTTGGCATCCTCCTTGGGAAGTGGCTCAGGTCCTAACTTGTCCTTCAAAACATGTCCTTATTCATGTTTGTGCAGCACCTAACATGAGAGAAACATGAGGCACCATCCCAGATTAAAATGTGATTGTCCTAGCAAGTACAGCATCTACCCCCAGAAATCCACATTGCTTCTTTGCAATATATGGCCTTGACTTGTCCCAAGGGAATAGCTGGGTGGGCAGAGCATGAATATTGTGCTCCATCTTTCAGCTCAGGGAGAAAAACGTACCCATATCTGCTATTGCTCTGCTCCTCCAGCTCGGAACACTGACAGCTCCAAGTCTGCTGCCCTTATCTGCTAGAAGATCTGTCAGCCAAAAGATGACACACATGCCTTGTTATAACAAATTGCTTAATTACAAGTTTGGCAATATGTAATACTTTGTATTTGCTATTATCGTCAAAGCAGAAGAAAATGAAAAAAAACATCCATTACCCTGAGAAAAACGTCTACTGTTACCATAAATTTCTGATAAAGAAATGAAGTAGGTTCAAGTTTAATCACACCAGCAGTAAATCAAATATCAAATTTAAAACAACGAATTACAAAGAGCCTCCTCATAGTCACTTAGCATTGATAAATTAGTAATGTAATATTAAATTATTCATATCTTTCTTTTTTTTCCTTAGGACTATAATGATATACTGTACACAGCACTGATAATTTACTTAGGCTGAGTCCATTCATTTAATTATGCTGCTAAACTTGGTAGGCCAATTGGTCATCATGAGAGTTTCCAGGCAAGCTAATCACAAATATATAGAACATGTCCCTTATTGTCCCCAGCGGCTAAGTGCTAAAATGCTATTTAGTGCTCAGAAGGTTAATGTCCTGCTTATGTAAATTGTCCAATTTAACATTCAGCAGCAGTATCATAAATTCTGGCTCCAGGATTTCATTAAACGTATGTTCAAACTAGTTGACCTTAAAGGTTAACAAGCACAAGTTAAACAGGACAATTATTTAACTCGCTTCTTATCAAGAGACTGAAGCGCTCTAGCCATTTAATAGTTATGCATACTTCACAATTAGAATTCTTAAAAGGTCTCTGATAAAATGGCAGGTCATGAATTTTCATAAGGATGTCAGATAATAACTATTTATCTGCACTTGTTTTTCTTTCTTATAAACTTAAACTTTGATCTTAACATTCAATTAGAAATGATTCCACAGAGAAAGACTAGGTGACTCAAGGAGCTTGTCTTCACATTAATTTGAATCTGAATTAAGCTTTAAAAACATCGCATCCATATTGTCTCCTAGAGAAATTAATTCAGAAGTTAGCGACCTATTCTTCATGCAAAAAAAACCACTTCAGCCTTTCAGCGCTAGACGATCGAAAACCACTGAATGCCAAATTATTACATCAGGCTAACAATTGTCTTTTTATGTAAATCATATGGGAAAAAAGTCTCCCTATGCATCCTGAAATAATTTGTATTATACACAATCAACTTGCCTCTTAGTATGTTAACCAAAGATGAAGACAGATTAGCTGAGACCATTTCTTTTTTACACTGTCCTATTTCTCATACCGCCTCTTTTCCTGAGGCTTTTGTGAAACATGAAGAACAGCAAGCTCCTGAAAGTGGCTGCCACAGCCACCGCTACCCATGGCAGCCGTGATGCATTGAGAGCAGCCCTGCTGCTGACATTCCAAGTCCCAAACACACAACTTCTAAATGCAACAGGATCAAGTTGTAGCTTCAGGGATATATTAAAACAGTAACATACCCGAGAAATCTCAGGAGCTGACAGTAACTATGTTCCAAGGAAGTTGTAAGAAATGTATTTATTTTTTCCCCAACCTTGGCTGCATGAGGTGATTTTATTTTCAGATAAAATAGCAGCTACAAGCAGTTTCAGATTTATAAATCATGCAAATCCCATAGTATTTTAGAAATAAATAAAAATAAATAAAAATGGAAGTAAATCAAGTTGTTATTTAAGAGAGAAAAAGTTTTCTGGTTTTGAATATAATTATGCTTTCACCAGCTCACATTATGGGGACTTTTTTAGTGCAAAAATTTACACCTGAGGGTGTTTCTTGTAAAATAGGACCAAATGACACTTTGTAGCTAAGACCTATTTTTTTTCAGAAATAGCTAAACCAAATGCAGGTCAGTTGGAGCAAGTCCGTGAAGATGAGAAGTTGACTGCACATATTTCAGTATTCTATTTTAAAAGTTTTCTAGGCTAAAAGGAATCAGAGGACTTCACATTTTGGCAGTCAGGACAAATACTCAAGAACAAAGTTACATCATGTAAGCCTCGAGGGGAAGGGACTAAGACTCTGTAAGAGCTGCTGCTTGCAGTACATTTAAACAGCCCAGGGAAGTATGATGCATTCTCATTTTGTGAAATTAGCAGATTGCTTTGGTTTGGTTCACCAGAGGTTGTTTTTTTTTCCTAAAAGTATTGTAATTTAATGATGGCAAAGCAGTAGCTGACAAATCCTCTTTCTAAAGGTTATTGAAAACCTTGAAGAAAGAAAATAATTTTCTAGCGTCCTGAATGTGACAGCATTTTATGATCTCATATGTGGCTCTTTTTCCAAACTTCATCTTTTGAATTCTGGCTTCAAATTCTTCCTGAAAGAGGGCATAAATAAAGCTGAATGGCTAACGTACTAAAAACACTTATGATCAGGTTTTCATAACGAACATTATTAATGGCTTCCTTTGCACATGCACTGACATATAGTGCAATACTCATTTCTAAAGTAAGATTTAGAGCCCTATTTGCAATAAAAAGCTAACAGATGCAAATAAAAGATGAGAGATTCCATTATATAGCTACATGCAATGGATTTCTATTAAGGATAAACAGAAACATTTTCTTCTAATGGCAAAAAGCGCTTCCATAGGCCTTCATTAGAAGCTCACACATGTATGTGGGATCCACACTCATCTTATCAGACAGACACGGGTATGTTTGTTTTATAGCTATTAACAGTACTAAAACCCTTGGGTCTGGTTTTAAGTAGTAAGGCACGCAACATATCCTATTTTGAGTCTTCCTACAATTATGAATCTCCACTCCTGAAAAATCAGGTTGAGAGAGGCAAGATTATCTCCACACCATGAAAAAACTCCACCAAACCTAAAATAAACCCCCCAAAAGTATATATCCCTCTACCAGGTTTTTAGCCTTTCTCCAATTTCCTTCCGCCCTCCAACTTCTCCACACCCCTCATCTTTTTCTTTTTAAGTGGCAGTAATGAGTTACTTAAATTCAGAAATTAAACTAGGCCACTTGAAAAATAACTCTTATACAAAATGCGGTCTGTGTATGTATTGGTTAAGATCACATTTGTGTGCCAATATTGAAAGCAAAGTTGTTTTTCCTGTTGCTAACATGGTGCCTTCCAGCACCTGCTTTCCTGTGGAGCAAACGAAGATCCTTACAGCAAGGGGATGCTCACTGGGGCAGGAGGTTGAACAGCCCCACAAGCCTGATTCATTCAATAGGATTCACTCTCAAAACAAAACCAAGAACAATTATGGAACAAACTGCTTTCAAAACAAAAAGTAAAGCTCGTTTCCATTATTGTGTTATTTCAATAACTTCCTTAGATCCATTTCAAACATCCAAACTCATTGCAATAAAAGAAAACAACGGTAAATCAAGCAATCCAGCTCCTCTACAGATTCAGGTGGTTGATAATGTTATTCTTTTCTCAACTACCTCATAAGTAATGTGGTGATGAGGCTCAAATGAAACACTAAGCAAATAAGCAAAAGGTCACACAACCCTGAAGCTTTTATACAAGTTAAGGGTTTCCACCATACCCAGAAACACATGCACTATTAGGCTGGGTAGTTCCTTGCAGTGAGGGTAAGGGTAGCAAAACCTATCCTGTAAAAGATGAACTTGAGAAAAGCAAGTTAGACCCAAGTACTGTTTGCCCTGAAACATAAGAAACAGCTACACAGGCTCAGCCAAGCCCCTTATTCTAGTCAGTAACTTTATTTACAGGAAAATTGCTCAGTGAATTGAGAGTGTTCATTTGGAATAATCACTTCTGTTGGGACTGGAGACACATGGAAAAAAAAGAAAAAGAAGAATGCTAGCATTCAGATGAAAACTTAAAAAGTAATTTTACCATAACATGTTTGTCTATTAGTAGTTCCATCATCAAGGTAAATCAACAGAGATTTCTAGGCAAGCAAATGAATTTAGCAGTCATTCATAGTTATGACTTTGCACAGGGAATAAAAATACATTATAAAATTATATTTTCCCTGAACATAGTAGAGGATCTGCTACTGATTTCAGGGGAACCAGGAACTTATGCACTTGTCTTTTATTAAAGATAAAAGTCTCCCAAAACACTTTTAAAAAATAAGCCCAGTGTTACCTAGAAGGGTGCCTGTTGCAAGAATGAGGAGAGAAGAAAACTTGATGGGGGCAGATTGGGTGATGAATTTGGGCAGCATCCATCCTAGCAGTATGAGTTTCTTGCTTGTTAGAGCCACTTCTTTTCTGTTTACTTCATCTCTAAGCTTATACAACACACTTCTCTCTGCAGAGGTTAGGTCCCTCTAAACAAGTTTTTCAAGGCTCTTGATAGATCTCACCTTGTTTAAATGAGTCTTAATCACATTTGTTAGCCAACTTCTCATTCAGTTGAAGGAGTATTAGCTAGATTCACTGATTTGTAGATGATCTCTACTATGAGGAGGAAAAGGAATTGATTTTTAGAAATAAATGACTTTGCAGTAATACATGTGAGTGCAAAATTTACTTTCCCGTGTTTAAAGTGTTCTTGTGACCTTACTACTAGCACAGTTCAGGTTCTTAAAAACATATCATTACTTGAAAATCTGAGAGCATGAGAGGAGGCTAGTTGTAAACCAATTCCCAGTGTGCTTCAACTATTAGGAGAAAAAAATTTTAAACTTAATCATTTTAAAGAAAATTTGCTGATATGAGAATCACGGCTTTTCATCAGCACTCAGATGCAAGTAGTACATCCCAGTTACAGCTCATGTGCCCACAACCTCATGTCTTCAGGCTTCATCAAGGTAATTACACATGTGCTTAGTAAGCGCATGTTTCAAGCTCATGAGTACTCCTGGAGAGGTTTCATGTGCTCAGTGTTCACAGGTATATAAGAATCTTGACGAACAGGGGCTTAGAAGCTTTCTGATATCAGGTTTTATGTATTAATTTATACTGACTGGAGTAGGATCACTTATGCAATAAGGTGCATTTGAAGGTAGGTGTATCAAAATCTGGTATTAAATGAAGATGTAGTACAATCAGTAGATCTTGTACAAACAAGTTTGAAAGTAAAGGTCAAGCCCAGCTAAACCCCAGAATTTCCCTGTTTTATAGTTAAATTTATTATGAAAACTTTTAGCTAATTCAGCATGAAATCTTTAGTTCTTACACCACTGTACAAGGGTATTAGCTCATCCTCCTCAATTATCCCAATACAGTTTTTGCTTTGTAGCTACAATACTGTTTTTGGCTAAGTCTTCTGTATCTCTATTTATAATGACTTTTTATATCTGATGTAAAATCACTGTAGTGAGGTTTCATCTGGTTTTATGATGACTGTTATAATAATTCCCACAACAGATTCAGGAACATTTTACAATTTGAAATAATAATTAGCATAATTTTATAAGATTCAGGCAAAAAATAGATAAATCTTTCAAATAAAAGTGTATATAAACTTCCTTGAGACTACTCTGTAGTAAAGCATGACTCATCCTTTAATTAATCACCTTAGATTATTATCCTGTTGTCAGAATTTACAGGAACTGTACCTGTATAACCCTCAATGCATACAAAAGCTCAGTCATTACTTTGGCACTTTTGTCACAATTGGAGGCTTTTATTACAATTTGAGTATTAAATATTTGGATTATCTTCTACCATGGACAGGCTCAAGCCACAATCTCTTCTGTGATTTCCAGAGGGTGGAAGACAACTTTCTAAGCTTACTTAAACTGTTCTGCTTTTTAATATTTGCAAGTTTGTGGGGTTTTCCTCTTTCCTAACCATTACTGAAAATTCTTTAAAATTATCAGATGTGATTAATACAGCTGATAATAATTTAAAGGTAAAAAGAAAACTTCAAAGCCCTAAAGATTTGGATAAAAAATTAATTATTTTATTCTCCCATCTTCCTTCTTTGACAAGTCCTTAACATTTAAAATCTGCTTGGGATTTAAAACTACCTTTTGGGGCATAAGCTCTTCTTTTCATTCGCTCATTGTAACTCCAGCTAACTTCCATGACTCAGATACTGATAAAAATGGAGAAAATCCGACATCAATTCCTAAAATTCCAGTTACTAGTTCATGTCTTGAACCTGATTATGTCAGGTGATATGCCACTACCATAATGCATTCCTTCAAAATATAGGAATAAGAATGGGTATTGAGCCTGTATGAATGAATGGAATTAGTGAAGAAGAAACAGAGAGGAATTTAAGATTTAGTTACTAGGTACATTCAGCCCTTTTATCTCTTTCATTTTCTCATATCGATAATATGAGAAAATAATTACTCCTCAACATGACACACAAATACCTCTTAAACCAGGAAGCTGTATTTCAAATAGCACCATATTGGTTGAAAGCTAATATATAATAATCAGTAACTACAGGCAGCATAATATTGACAGTTGCAAACTGAAGCACCTAGAGTTAGTAAAACACAGATTCAAGATTACCCAGCATTGCTTCACACATACACAATGTGATAACCCAAAACATTCAATGGGCCAGATTTCACAATCTTTTTAGCATCATTTTTCAGTCTATGACGTCAAGCCTCAGAACCCATGTCCCCCTTCCCTCTTTTTTTCTGTATACATGGGTTCTTGGCTTTCCTATGGTTTTCATTGCTTACACAGCTAACAATTGCAGACGTATTCAGCTAAGTTTAAAAACATGCATTTCTGTTAACAAACGCAGACATAAAGTTTTGAAAATGCTGTATTTACCACTCTGTGTCTCCCTCCTAAAACCATTGAGGTTTACTTCACTGGTGGTAGTAAGGCCCAGGGGCCAAATGAATTCCCACAGAAATAAGTAAGAAATTTCCACCTGACCTTCCTGGGAGCTGGACTAGAACTTTCATGAGGCAAAACATTTGCAGAGGACAAGGTAGTATTTTATTATGATTTATTAAATGTCAGTTTATATGATTTTTATTTAATATGAGATTAGAGCGGTAGTTATGATATAACAGCACAGTATTCTGTGATTTACTCATGAACCACTCCTCTTTTTTCACCTGTAAATACCGTGCAGAGACAGGGGAAAACATGGCACCAGCTAAACCGAAGAAATGGAAATGAGTATACACATGTTTAAATCTTGGAGCACCAGAGAGCTTTATCATGCTCATGTTTTATCTGGTACTATTGATTCTTTTTTAGTGCAGGAATCAGGCTATGAATATGACCTACAAAAGCGGCAAAGATTTTGAACTTTATAATACTGGCTTGGGATTATTCAGCCTTCATTGGAACTGAAAGGGCAATTGTTTAAGGGATACGAGTGAGTTAAGGTAATTTGCTCACACAGTGAGGAAGAAGAGAGAGGGAGTAGCTATAGGGGAAAGCTGGAAAAGAAAACACTCCTGGGCAGAGCAGAAACACTGAGCTGTTCAGTTGGGATAACAAGGGCCCAATACCTGGGAAGCTGAGGATGATG
>WEIS01076194.1:0-16668 GCA_013389965.1 Todus mexicanus | reverse complement strand
TTTTTTTTTTTTTTGTAACTACCTTGGTTCTGTACTTGAACTTGGAAGATTGCCATTGCACACAGGGTCAAGAGCGGTCATGACCATTTTTGTTGCTGAGAAGTAAGTAAAAATGATGTATGTGTCTGGTATAGTAAAACTGTTTTAATGCTGTGGCTCCATATTTGGCATAGAACATAGCACTTCCAAATAAAATGCCAATTGCTATAATAAACCAAATCTTGACAACTTATCAACAGAGACTTCTTGCTTTACATACCAAAATGTATTTGCTATTTTGTACTGCTCGTTGACTGATTTTATACTACTTTCAGAGGCTAAAGAATATCCTGATTAGAAAAAAATACTAATAGAAGGTAATTTCAATGCATATTAGATCTAGTTAATTCTTTTGCTTTCTTTCATGTTCTTTATTTTGAGTCAGTAATCATGCAAATGAAGCCTAGGAAAAAATTCTTCCTAGAAGTATTAGACTCTCCTTAATGCCAAAGATAAAAAAATAAAAAACAATAATGTAGTGATTGCTTTTATTATCTCACCACTGGCCTTGTCTTTTATCAAATACTTAAACTCACATTTTCTCTCCCAGCTTTCTCCTTCCTCTTGCTATTACTCATTAGAGCTCTTCAGAATCTTGCTGATGGAGAGATTGCTTGGTCATGAATCAGGAAAATACCATCTCTTTCTTAGTTTCATCTTCTTATCTCTCACTTTTACATTTTTCTAAATAAATCTTAGCTAAATAAATCCAACCTGGCCTTGAACACATCCAGTGATGGAGCATCCACAACTTCTCTGGGCAACCAGTTCCAGAGTCTCATCAGCCTCAGAGTGAAGAATTTCCTCCTTATTTTCAATCTAAATCTACCTACTTCCAGTTTCAAAGCATTACCCATCGTCCTATCACTACAGGCCTTTTTACAAAGTCCCTCCCCAGCTTTCTTGCAGGCCCCCTTCAGGTACCTGTAGGCTGCAGTAAGGTCTCCCTGGGCCACAAGGGAGATTGCATAGGTCTTTTCATTTATGTGGTGGACCTGAACTTTGCCTAGTGCTTTTACAATGTGTGTTTATTGTTTCAGATTTTTGTAGCATTAGGCTACCAAGCTAGAACTAAGCTTGGTGTAGTTTGTCTGTACTTATTTTATTTTGGTTTGTTTTGGTTTATTTGTATTGTTCATTTGTCTGTTTGTACCCTTCTTGTCCCAGTGATAAGCCAAAACCTACAGGAATCAACTTAGGTTTAAGCAAAATTCAGACTGGATTATTGATAAGTATTTTCCTGGAGCCTTTAGATTTTGATAGTTTTGATCATAGGCTAGAAGTCCTAGCTCAGGGTTCAGTTTTACTTTGTCCATCTCTGCAAACAGTATTTCAGAGCAGGTAAGGCTGCAGCCAGCAGTCAACATCAGAGAACTTCTCAAAACCTTGGTTGAGCAGACTCCATCCACTAAGGAATTAATCACAGTATCATATATTGATTTTCAGGTGCCCTGATAAGAAGGCATTTTGATCCCTCAAACATGACATATTACTTTATATCAATAACTTGCTGGATCACAAAAAGATAAGTAATAATATAGAATAAGGTGGTAGAGTAAAAGGACTATGTCTAAAATATTTTTCTCTCTTTTATTTACTAGAATACTATAAGCAAGACCCAAAATGAATACAGCATAAAGGTAAATGGTTGGAAGTGCAGTATTTTGATTTGAGAGGGAGAGTTACTTATTACCTGCTTATGTATTATGAGCATATTTTAGAAAATGGGAAACTTGTATTAAAATATGAAGGTTAGAAATAAGTTTGTATTTTTATGTAAAAGGATTTTTCCTGCAAAGATTTGAGGTTAAACCTTCTGAAAGACAAATGTCTGCTACTGCAGATGCTCTTCTCCATCCCTACCAGCAGCTGGATCAGTCTCAGCCTCAACATGGAGGGGCCAAAGCTCAGTGTTATATCCCCTCGTTTCAGTGTGGTCCCTACCTCATGGCCATGACTTCTGCCACTCTCACAGTTACATCCACTGCATCCCACTTATTTCCCCAGAATGAGACCTAACTTCCCTTGCTGCTACTTCGCTCCTGTGTTTTGTTCCCCTCTTCCTTGCCCTTGTGTAGTTAAAGATTAGGAAGGCTTCCCTGCCTTTAGTATTTATTCTTTATTTTGGAAGTAACAGTTGTGTTTCAGCCAAGCTTTTGTTTCTCCTGGTTTTGATAGGCAAATATCACCCATCTGGTTGCCTTTTGGGAGACTCATCAGTGGAAAAGGGCAGCTGCTCAGAGGCACACCAGAAGTTCACAAAACAGCATCAAGAAGTGCAAGGGGAGCTTGAAGCTAACCCTGCCCAAGGCTGGTCACAGCCTTACTCTGGTGAGTGCAGGCAGTGTCACTTTGGGAAGAGGCTTGATGCCTGTAGGGTGAGTGGTGGCAGGAGGGCTGAGCAGGAGGCAAGATGAGATGATGTGTGTGTGTAGCAGTGCTGGCTGGGCACAGATACATCTGCAGTGGTGAATGGGAGGAGCTGCTTGCGCCCACAGGCGGCTTTGCAGGGCACTGTCATCTCCTGTGGAAGAGAGCAAGGGTTTGTACTTGGCCCATAGCGTTGTTGTTTATCAATGGCAGCTGTGCACAAACTTCCCCATGAGGGACATGAGGGTAAAAGGGGGACAATAAGGGAGCAAAGGAGTGGTGTGGGGAAATGAGAGGGTTTGGCACTGCCTAGGACTTTACCTTAAGATCTAAATGTTGGAGTACAGTGTGTACTTTTCAGCTTCATAGATGACATTAGGCTGGCAGTGAGAGCCGAAGCATTAGAGGATATGATTAGAGTTTGAAATGACCTTCATGAATTGGGAAGAATGCCCTGAAGACCTTCTAGATAATTCAGTACCGAGATGCTCAGGCTTGGTGCTCAGGTGGAAATAATGAGCTGCACAGCTCCAGGAGGGGAGCTGAGGTGAGGAGACTTTGCAGTGGCTTATGGGGGAGAAAGAGTATGTGACAGGTGGAAAATGAGTAGTGAAAGGAAAGCAAAAAACCTAGAAAGGTGATTACAGTGTTTGGTGACTCAAGGTAACCTGAACTGAAGCTAACTGCTGTGTGTAGCTTTCATCCTATTTTCAACATGTTGTAACCCCACAAGCTTTTTTATGAAGGTAAGTGGGGTGATAAATAAACTGATCATAAACTAAATCCTTTTGCACCCAAGGTGTTGTACCATGGATCAGGTTGTATCACAAATCTCAGTTTCGTCAGAGTTTGTTAATTCTTAAGCTATAAAATCTGTCTGGATTTATGAAGCGCAAAACATATTTTTTCCTCACAGGAAAGGAGAAACATTAAGCCTCGTATGTCTTTTCCCATGGTAGTGTAATGAAAAATATGAATCTAAAACTCAACAAATGTGGAGTTTATCTAAGGAGATCCCCATCAGAAGATGCAGCCATATTGATGGAAAGTCACTCGTGCAATGCGATGTGTAACTTTGAGTGCTTTTTTACTGGGGGACTGTGGTATTTGCGCATTGCAACTGTGGCTACTTCCCTGATGTCATCCCAGTTCAGTGATGTGGAGCAGGGTCACAAATAAAAAGGGCTGCATGTCCTTTGTAGTTTCCTGGAGGTTCCTCATTTCTACTGCTGAGGCAGGCAGCTGGCTTTCTTAGACCCTAAGAAATCAGAGATGGTAAGGACTGGAGGGATACACTCCAGGAGCAGAGCAAGAGATTTGAAGGATATCTCTTCTTGTCCTTCTCTGTGACACTGCAGGATATAAAGGTATCTGGGCTCAAAGGATAAACACCTGTTCTAGTTCCCCTTCCTTCACTTGATCAGTTTGGATGGAGTAACATGTCCAAGCTCCCCAGTAGTTCTGGGAGGAGTTGTTCAGATGTGTTTGGGACATAGTGATGCACGAAATCACAAATTGTCCTGTAACTCTGACTTGCTTATAAATGAATTTGCTTTCATTTGAAAGCATTGTATTTGGGTTAGCACTCTGCCAAGACTAAGATTTACTGCCAGCAGGGCTGAGGGCTTCTTTAGCACTGGGTGGTATAGCCAGAATCACACAGTGGGGTGGCCCTGTCTTCCATGGGGACTGTGCTGTCTTAATGAATCTGTATTCATAAGCAGGGCTATGCTTACCTGGTTGCCAGACCCAGGATGGCTTACGTGAAGCTTCAGCAGTGAGACCATGGGGCGGATAAACTGTGTGTATGGAAGTGCACTATGGGTGGCTTCCCAAATTAGTCATTACTTGTCATTACAAAACCCAGAACTTTAAGGGTTTGGTTTGTGTCACCTTGCTCAGAAGTGTCACAGCTAATAAAACGTCTGTTGTCTGGTGGGGGTTATAAACTGGTGCATTAAGTCAATCCGTGTTGCTTGAGTTTAATAATAAATGGAACTGTAAATCTTAAGTAATATGGTTGTGTATAGCTGCTTTCTTTCACTAGTGCAAGATGAAAAATCTTTTGCATTCTAACTTATCACCCTGCTTCAGTGTAATTGTTCTCCTTACCTGCAGACCATCAAATCCCTGACTTCAACCTCACTTGCCTTTTGAAGCTAGTTTATTTGCCTGTTCACTGCTGAATTAGCCCTTGTTGGCTTAATCTTTCTTAGAATTTTTCTTGGTATATCAAATCTGGGAGCCCATTATTTATCTTCTCCAGAGGTGTTAAGTGGTAGCAAACTTTCCAGAGACCTCCATAGGCAACTGACATTTCTTTTTTTCCCAAACTAATTGTCACATCAGCCTCTACTGGGAGGGGAGCAACAAAATGTGCTAAAATGATTGATAATCATGGATTGTGAAGACAGGATTAACTCAAGGGAAAATTCCCCCTTAAACTCAGTATTGCATAAATATAGTCATTGTTGAGTAAGTTAGTGCCATTCACACTTTCAAGTAGCCAAACTTTTATTTATTACTCTACAATTACAAACTCTAGTTTTTGCTATTCCTACTTGCGAATTTTTCTTTAGGTCCTCAAATTCCAAAATGTCTTCATTTTTGAGGGCCTGAGGCAACGAGAAAGAGTAAGGTAAGAGACATTTAAATCTACCTTTCTTTCCTTGCAAGACTGTTCCATACTGTTACCTTTCTACTACTTTCTTGTCAAAATGTAGCTGGTAGTGTTGCTGGGGTACTTGCTGATTCTTTGGGGAGCTTTTCTGTGTCTTGTACAGCAAATGCTGTCAGAAACAATGACAAAGGATAAGCACTATAACTACCAAAACATTTGCCTTGCATGCCTCAGATCTTGCTTGTTTTCTGATTACACTTACTGGTCTAAATACAGGCACAGCCTCTTCCTACAATCCTTTTTGCTATTTTTGCTGGCATTTTCACCAGCCCTGATTTCTCTAACCATTTTATATACCTTGAGTCCAATTAATTATGTTGCACTTTGATGGCAGCTTTCCCCAAGTACGATCTTGAGCCAGCGGTTCCCAAGGGGTTGCTCTCTCGGGAGTGGTTATGAGCCCAACAGCTCACTTTTAGAGAGGGGGAACGTGCTGTGATGTGACATTTTATGGCTCAGAAATACAGAAGTTCTCACCAGCTGAGGTGAGAATTTCTGTTAAAAGCTCTCTGCATACCCTGTTCAGGGAAAATTGGGGAAGGGTGGATTTTGTTGAGCAGTGGTTTTAAATGTTGCTTTCTGCTCTGGCCCTGAACTGAATTATATGCAGACTGATACCTGTGCAGATGGACTGCAACTTGTATCTGCGTGCCCACAATCCTGTGAGTGGACCTTTATCTGTGATGTTCTTTTTCACACCCTCCTCTTCCTCAGGGACCTGAATGCGTATCAGAACGTAGACAAGGCCAATGGGAAGGGAGGCAGAGTAATGGTGTTAAGGTGATTTGATGTGTTTTTCCCTGTTGTGTTTTGTTTTGGCAGCCTAAGGAAATCACTATTAGGTGACTTTAAAAGCAGCTTCAGTCTTGTTGCTGTCTTGCCTAATCTTCATTCTGTGTCATTTTCATAGAAGATGCATTTCTCTGATGTGTATTTCTGAAGTGGCTTTTACACCTGAGTTTGGGTGAAGCTCATATGGTTAGCAGTGTAATGTGTGCTGTTTCCCTGGAAGGAGCAAATCACCTTTGAGATTGCAGTGCAGGGAGTAATGGGAATTTGTATCATCAAGTCACTTCTGGCAAGAGAAGTAGAAGAGCGTGTGCCCCTCTCATGGCTCTGAATGAGATGTGGGTTAATTCAACTAACTTGCAGGGAGCCATTGCTTCCCTTGCTTTGGCATCCCACTCAGTAGGTAGGGTGTGAATGCTGGAGTCCAGTAATCTACTTTATCCCTGTGCCACAGCACGTTCCAGAGTCAAATAATCCCGATTCAGGCAGTTATGAAGTGGGACCTGTGGAGTCTGTTCTTTTTCACACCCTCCTCTTCCTCAGGGACCTGAATGCATATCAGAACAAGAACAACAGCAGTTCCTGGTTGTCTTTAGTTGAGGGACATGAGGACAATTGGCTGGTATCGCTCCCCTTGAGACTTGGTGCTTATTCTGTTATCTAAGCTACAGTGTAGCAGCTAAGGATTGGTTGTCCTACATTATTACATCATCTTCCTTCTCCCTAATTTGCTTCTCTTAGAAAATGAATAGTAATACAATTTCCCTAGTTTATTTAATTGATGATTTGGCTTGATAATACTATGTCATCAGAATGTCAGAAGAAAAGCTTTAAATATTGAAACCTGCAGGTTGACCTTTAAGTCTTTGTTCTTTAGAATGAATTTGAACTTTCTTGCTGATGACTTTAATTCATGTATGCATCTTAATGGAAAATTGATTTTTTTTCTTTTCCTCCCTAAAGATCACATTTACATAAAAAAAGGAGAACATTACATTTTAAGAAAAGATTTGCTAACCAAATTAAAACAATGTTTTTGATGTATGCTCTGGGTTTCAGGATTTGAAATCATTTTCATTAAGGAAAGACTCATAATAGTGCTCTGACTTTTTCCTGTCATTAAACTTTGCTGTATTGCAGTGAAGTGAGAGGTTATTACTAGACATTGTCTATTCTTGCTTTACAGAAGACTAACATCATAAGGTGCTTTCTGTGTCCTTTATTGTCAAAACTAGTAGGGCTGAAAGGCTTATCCTCTATTTGTTCTCTAAAACCAAACAAACCCCAGAAACCAACAAACAAAAAGCTCTCTACACCCTTATCTTTTCTTATTGGACTAGAACACATAGCATAGATCTTAAGAAGCCTAGAGCAAGGCTGGCAAAATGCCATTCTGATGAAAGTGCATCATTATGAAGTCAATACCAAATGCCACTAGGACTGCCATTAACTTGAAAAGAAGAATGAAATAAATTTCTGTCTAATCTGAATCATATGGGTCAGATTTTGGTTTTTTGTGCTAAATTCTGTTAGGCAAGACTGGAATAAGATTGTGGCAGTCATAGTAGTACCAGGAAGATGATGAAAATTTTGAGACTCCTTTTATCTAGAGTCCTTCAGTGCAAACTGGGGCAGCTGCCCTCTTCTTTCTCTCCATAACCCTACTTTTGCTTTAGCCTACACCAAACAGCTATGGACCATCAAGTGGATATTCTGGGAACCGAGAAATGTCAAGCTCAGCTCTTGTCCTCTCACAGTGAAGCTGAGACAAGCCAGTTTCCTTCTAATCCTGGCCCACAGGCACCCCAGGGTCTCTTTTGGACCCTCTTCTCTTTCTTCCTCTTCTCTGATACAGAAGATGCTCTTATAAGAAATTGTCATCAAAATGGTTCAAGATGTGTGTGGGGCATGGGGAGAGACAAAGTTGGGGAGCTGCATAACTTTTCTAGAGGAGAATGTGAAAGATGTGAATTTGAGGTAGCAGAAGTATTGTTCAGGACAATAGCACAAGAGACAAACTGGCCATCTTGGCAAAGAGGTGCCTTTGAGAAATTTAACAGTGTAGATTTGGCCCTAGTGGGGGTGTGAGTCAAGTTCCCTTGCCTAGAGCACTGGACTAGACCTGCAGTATTTGTGGCACCCACAATTTATGTGCTATCTGTATTTGCCAGTACTCTATGTGCTGTATGTTCCATGATACCACTTCTACCACAGGGTTTAGGAGACATTGGCCAACTGATGATGAGTAACAGGCTGCTTCAGTGATTGTTTACATGGCAGGAGAAAAACTTCTCATCCAGAGTTAGCCAAATGCGCTAAATACCACTTCAGTCATCATGCCTTTTCTTTCAGAGTTGGTCTGGTTGTTTCTTGTTTTTATCAAGGTACCCTTAGCTTTTCAAATTTTTTTTTTTTTTTAGAAAAAGGCTTGTGGGGAAATTTAAAGGAAACCATATTTGTGATTTGGTGAAATAAGTCCCAGGATTACAAACTTTTGACGGCAAATATTATTTTTGGAAAGGAGTTAGTAAAATGAGTTTCTACTCTGGACAAAAACATTTTGATCAATAATGCATGGTGAAAATATTTCATAGTGTGCTTTTTGGGAAACAGTTCTTTTGAAAACTTACAAATGTGTATTATTTTTTTCAAATGGTAATGGAATGCTTTTTTCTTGAGTACTGTTATACAGAAACTTAAAAATACTAGTCCATCCACATCAACCACCTCCAAGTCTAGTTCCTGCTTAACCCCCTTGGAATTTAACCACAGACATTTGTGAAAGGCCTTTTAACTTCTATCATTCAAAATAATGTCTGGAATTGTACTGAAATTAAGGCAGCTCTGGCTACATTTTCTGGTAATTTCCCATTTCATCCATTGGCAACACATAGTGTGCCACTATTTACATCATGATTGGACCTTGGTACTTACTTGCTACACTTAACTGTAATGGCAATCAGTGTTAAAATCCGCTACTTTCCCCTTCCAGAAGCCCACCTATATGGGGATTTGACCCTATGGAGATTAGATTGGCCTTCTTCCCCTGCCTTCCAAAATTGTGTGTGTCTGTGTGTGCTTTTATTTTCATCCACAGATATAGAAATGTCAAATATTTTGACCAGTCCTGAGACACGTGTGTATATACAGTTATACACACATGTCTAGGAATATATATATACATATATATTTCTAAGATGAAAAGTTTGTGAAAATGAGATTATTGAAAGGCATTGCAGTCACTAGAAATAAAATGGAAGTACTGAAAGAACAATTACTGTTTGTCCTTAAGGGTGTCTGATCCTGCTGTGCTCCTGCTGAGCACTGGAAGAAGCCCAGATAGTCTACCTATCATGTATCTTTGTGAAGTGTTGGGGATTGAGCTAAGATCAGGCAGGCTAGCTAGAGGAGATGGGAGTGGACTGGTGGTAGACTATGTAGGCTGTGTTGTGCATACACATTTGACAACAGAATTGCTGCAGCGTCTTGGCTTTCGCCAGATGGAGACTTTTGACTATTTAAGTTCCCAACTGTCAAGATTTTATTTCAGCGAGAAAAATTATTCTTACATTTATTTTTTTAGAACTGGAAAAGGTAAGAACTATTCTACTTATAGAATAAACAAACAAACAACTTTCTAGTCAGTCCTGCTATTTGTCTAGATTTCATTATCTTAATGTGCCACTGCTTCCACATGGCCTTGGAGACATCATTTGAAGTACAGTGAAGTATTTGTCATAGAGTTAGAATGTTCTTGGCAGTCCTGAGAATTGATAGATTAAGAGTTTACCCAACAGCCTGAAATATTATTGTGTACCTTCTTGGAAGCACATATAAACCATGATTATTTCCCACCCCCGCATGCCTACGCAATAACATTGTTAAACTTTTTCTCACTGTGTGATAGAGTCTTGAAATAAAAGCATAGCATATTTCTCTGGACTTTTAAAGCTCTGTACACCAGAAGAGCATTATGGTGTTAACACCAAGTGTAAATTAAAGTCCTTGCCTTATAAAACTAAGAATTTGGGGTAACACTCTCAGGTGTAAATGGTACATTTTTCAGAAAGTTGGTTATTACCGATTTCTCCTTGCTGAAGACCTGTCCCTGTCACATTCTGAAGGACACTTGTCCGAGATAGACATTCCAGGTCGTACTTTCCCCCCACCCCTGCCTTGTTTTCCCTCTCTTTGCCAGTGCAGTAGGTCCTTCTGCTGGCAGCTGCCTGTAGGTGGGGTTGCTGTTCCACACAGGCTGGGACGCCAGCAGCTGTGCTATAAATGTGATGCAGATGCAACTTGGGCTGAACTTCCATGGCCAGTAGGTATCCGTCTCTTTTAGCAATTTAAGCGATGCAAAGTGACCGTAGTTTTAAAATATTTTGTTTTATTAAATGTTTAAAATAACATAAACATCGTATTAACAATTTTATGGCTGAGGTTCTCATAATTTGTGACTTTACCATTTTATCTGATTTGAGAGCTCAAAAGATTACACCTTTAACATTAGAAACTTTGTAATTAAGATTTATAACAGTAAGTTGTCTCATAGCTATCAAGAGAATAGAAATAGCAGATAGAACCGTATAAACTTTGGACAGTGGGAGAGTACGTATTTTACTATAAAGGGGTCTGCCACGATTACGTAAGGACAAGAAACCTTTTATACGCAGTTTTGTGTTAATCTGAAAAAAACAACTGAATTCATAGTTGACTTCTAAGCAATAAAGTGGGATAGTACATCTTTAATTATTCCCCACATATGAATTTGTTAATTTTATTTTTTTTTAAACTCTCAGAAGTAAATCTGTACCACCTTCGTACTGATATTTAGCACCATGTAATGGGATATTCACCATTTAGCTTCTGGGGAATGTACAGTATGTTATTTACTCTGCACTAGAATAAAGAGTCCAATTATAATAAAAGTTCATCCTTGCTTTCTGCAGTAGAATGTCAACACTGAAAGAGCAACAGCATGCTTTCGACCATGAAGCTGTAGCTTATTTACAAACAAAAGAATGCCCCCCTCCCTCTTTACCCAGTTGCTTGTTCATGATGATGATTTGATTAGTAGTTCTACAGGTTAGGTTTCCTTTACACTGGAACCTAGGCTGGGTTTTCATCACTTTGTCTTAAACTTAATTGGAACAGAGCACACTGAACAAGCACAGCCTGGTGTTTCAATATGAGCTCCACTACTTTTTACTGTCTCTGTATGTTGTATGAGAAGACTGGTCCTAAAAGATGTAACTATACATACAGGCATATATAATTATGTTTTCTTAGAAAATGCAAAATAAATTTCTTGAGGAGGTGGGTAAGGGGCCAACAAACTGTAATATACCTGTAATATTGTCTGTTACCCCCACTTTCTACCAAGAAAGAATAGTATTTTCCTAATAAAGTAATTGGGATAGAGGGTAGACGGGTGAGAAATTTGGGGGTTTTGTTAACAGACATGCTGGAGATAAACAGCTTTGGTTGTCAGTCAAAAGGCAGCTTAAACTTGGATTAATTTTAGGGATTTGTGGTGGGGTTTTGGTGGGGTTTTTTGTGTGGTTTTTTCCTTTTTTTTTTTTTCCTGGTTTGGTTTGTTATCGCCATTTAATTAAAACCCCCAAACTTCTGTATTCCAAGTTTATGCCCATTGCTCTTTGACAGTGAAATGATATTCAGTGTTTTGTTGCTTTTGCACAGCAGTTCATAGCTGTAGCCTACAGGCTAATGTATATGCATAGTATTAACAGGACATTAGTACGTTGGGTTCAGCCGTGCTCCATGTTATTTATGTAGCAGCATGAGGGGTAGATGGACTGCAAGTTCATAACAATCCTATTATACCGTCTTGTGGCAGATACTTTCTTTCATGGCTACACAGAATGACTGCCAATATTGTTCTCTATACTGACTATTGGTAGCTGGGGGAAGGATAGAGGAGCCTTTTAGTTTGTATGTTTTATAACAAGAACCCAAACTGATAACAAAATGCTGATGGAGCTCTTTCCCCCACTCCTTGGGAGGCTGAGTCCTCTGAATTTGGCAGCTTGTATTTCTCTGATCTCTTGAGTCTCCCTTTGCTCATTGATCTGAATGCTCTCTGCCTAGCAATGCTTCTGCTGTCTATGAGCAGTGGCTGCAGGAATGCTCCTCCTACTTTCTATCCCCTCATAGCACTGACCATGCTACCTCTGTAGAGGGGGGGAAAAAAAAAAAAAAAGGCTTGATTCCTGCTTCGACCTTACAGGTATTAAAAGCTCTAGCCTTCTGCCATGAGTAATAGCCGCTCCTGAGTTGTGTTAATTTGTGCATGGTCATCACAGGACCTCCGATTAACTTAACCGTATTTGGCTTTTCTTTTGTCAAAAGGTTATGTGCATACACGAGAGAGCCAGAGAGAGAATAGGGAAGAAAAGTGGCTGTCATCAGTGTTTTCTTTTAGGTATTTTCCCCAAGACTTAGGTTTCTTCAGAGCACATATAAATACACTGAGGAGGACATAGTAAAACATCAAAGGTAAGTCGTTGCTTGAGGGTGAGAACAAGTGTCTACACCAGGTCAGTCTTTGCACTGAGGTTTTTCTGAAATATTTCTGTGGTTCAGACAACCACCTGAAAACATCTCAAGCCACAAGAAAAGAGATTAAAGAATCAAGTTTTGCTGCATGTTATGTCTGCGTTAAGAAAAGTTAACAGCTTAATCACCCCCAGGTAAGGCCAGAGCTATGGAGCCAGCTGCTGGCAATGCCGTGTAGGCTATGAAAGGTCTCCAGAAGAGTGTACACCATCTGCAGCAACTCTGTTTCTGCAACATCCCAAGCAGTTCCTGCTGTTTTTTCACAGCCGAGTAGTAGCTTTGCTATGGCTTTTACTGTCAGCAAAATGCTGAAGAGCTTTAATAATACCAATGTTGTTGAGTGAAACCTGAACCATCTTTTTGCATGTTCAGAAAACAGGTCTGGATATGCTTAGGTGAGCAAAGATACATCTCAGGCTTGTTGGGACAATACAGCCTGTGCAAAAAACTGTGAATGCCTACAGGCATATGTGAGGTATGCGTGGCATGACTGTCATTGGGGAAGGGAAGGTAGGCCACTTTATAGTAGAGCTGACTAATGTAGACCAGATGTTGTAGGTGTAGCAGATCTGCAGTATTTGACTTTTCTGTAAGACTCAAGTTTCTATGCGTCATGTGCACAGCATAAGACTTAATGCTGTTGCTTTGCTTTGTACATAAGGCAGGCACTTAAAAAACCTTTTAGGATATGAGTTAAAATTCTTTCCTAATTTTGTTTCTTTCAAAATCTGCAGTTTTGGTTTGGTTTGGTTTTTAGCCTTTCATATGAGAGGACTGGAAGCTGGCCGATGACCTGATTATGTGCTTGAGGGAATGCAGTCTTACTAGAGGAATCCCTACAGCAACCTGCCTCACCCCACCAAGGTAGCCATGGTCTCTGCATAGCCAAGTTAGCTAAGTACAATGCAGGTAACCTCCACCCTACACACTGCTACGAAAGCACTGTACGTGAAATGTCTGGTACCCAGTGCCTGAACCTATAGCTCCTAGTTTCCTAGGCAATGACACCTTGCTAACGTTCAATGTACAGTGTGCACTACCAGCTTTCTGAAGCTGGAAAACACGTAGCTAACAATCAGCATGGTTTCATTTTGAAAGTATGTTTTCAAGGCAAGCTGTCCCTTCGTAAACTGGGTGCTTGACCTAATTAAACATAGATCAGAACTAACGTGTGACAAACAGGGGGGTCTTTGCTAGGAAATGCCAGAGCGCTGCCATTCTGGGCACCGTGCTTCCTCGGTCAGTTTCTGCTGCAGGTGGGCGTCCTTTGGCAATTGCTTGAAAGTAGACCTCTGGCACAGATGAGGGAAGATTAATTCCTTGCACCTTTAGAAAGACTTTTGAACTAGCTTGGAGGCCTAAGATATAAATACACTGTCATCATAACTTGCTCTTACCTTCACTGCCAAAACCAAGTATAATTTTTGAAGAATGCCAGCTTTGTAAATACTCTGCTATTTTCAGCTCTCAAAAGAGCAACTGTGTCACTTTTTTTTGTGATGTAGCATTACTTTTTTAGACAGCTAGCATGATACAAGACTAGAGAAACTGGATGCGGCATTGTTTCCAAAACTAGCAGCTTTAAGCTTAAAGTGCTTATTCAGTGTTATCTGAATAAAAAATATTCCAATATTAGATTTGACTTTGAAAATCTGATAGTATAATAAATTTCTTGCTGTTGCACCAAGGCTGTTGTTGCACCAGCTACTTTGAAGAAGGCTCTCTCTTTCTCTCTCCCATCCCAGGAATTTGTACTTGACTAGGTGAAACAACTGTCTTCAATAGCCATGAACATTAGGAACACGCTTGCATTCCTTTCTAAACTGCAACTTAGGACAAAATACATTACCTTCACAGTGCACAATTGTTTTAACATAGAAGTCAATGAAACTGTTTCTATTCTCAACAAGTTTTAGACTTTAATTTCTGCTGACAGGAGTGACAGCAGAACTGGTCTGATAGGATTTCCTCCATACATGTCTTCATGTCTTTACACTTTCTTTGCCAGTGGAAGTGATCATCTGCAAAATGATTTAGCTGTAATGGAAGTGTGAAGTACAGTATCAGGCTGGTTTTGAGCTACAGGGACATAAGTTTTCTGCAGACAAAACGAAGAGGGAAAAAGACCTTTTCCTCAAAAATAATTTTCTGAATTCTTCTTCAATCTTTTAAGAAGTCTTCTTTTCATTCTCAGAGTAAACACAGCATTTTTCAAGCCAAAAAAATGTTCCAAACAAATGTGATAAATGTGAGAACAGGGCTTTTTAATAGACTGCAACCTTAACCACAGAGAGAAAAAATGTGTCTCCATAAGAAAGCAGCTTGTGAGTGAGTAGAGTTAACACAGACACATGAATTCTATGTGTGTCTTCAGTTATGGCTTGAAAGTATCAGTCCTCAGTATCAATATAAGACAAGATCTGAAAACTTTTCAGTGTGTTCACTGGCCTAGTGTAACTGATCTCTTTTCCTCTCTACATTTTGAAAAAAATGAAACTGTGAAATCATGTTTTTCAATAAGGTACCATTTCACTGAATGAGAATGAAGGAATAGCCTCTTTAGGAAGACCTCTTATAGGTTAATTTCCTTGGCTGGGTCTTCTCTGATGGCATCCTTTTCTTCTAAGGTTGTATGCTTTAAAATTGCCTCTTATGAAGAAGAAGATGGGATTAAAATAGCCTAGGTAGTACATGGGAAGACAATGACTTTGGTTAATCCTTACTTTTGCACATCAGACTCTAGATGAACGGTTCCAGCTTGACCTGTTCCTAAAGCTTCAGTTATGGCTTTAAAAATTCGCCTGGTCCTATGGAAGAAAGACCACCATGTATTAAAGCATTAGTTAAAATTAAAAAGGTGAACATATAACAGTGCACAATAAATGCAGGCTGCTGTTGGAGGGAGTGGATTTTTCTGCTACTTTCAGACCCCGATGCCCATAGTTGCTGATTAGAGGAGATGGAGGTCCTTCTGGAAGAGGCTGGTTGCTGATGGACGGCTTCAGTGCCTGAGGGTGCTGGATGCCCTGAAGTAGGAAAGGAACTTGTAGCAGAGGCTCACCACAAAATACCAGATGTTTCGAGCCATCTGTGACCTTGCAATGAAAATGCGCCAGATGATCACAAGGAGAGTGGTGTTGAATGCATATCGGATGTTCCTCAGCCTGAGTAAGAGAAAGAGGCATCTTATGGAGAAAGAAAAAAACACAACCCACAAGCAAAACCAAAAAGCTTACCAGCTTGCTTCATTTTCTGCAGGCAATTTTGTAAGAAATCCCATTTACAAGTGGCCTCTGGGCTTCTTGGCATTGTTGTTTAATGAAGACACTGTGCCTAAGATGTCTCTACTGGCTTGCCAAGGACTGTGTTGACATTAACATACAGTGAATAGTTAATGAGATAGGTGGAATACCTGTATTGCAAGTCTCTTGTTCTGTCTACTCTCATTTCAAACCAGAAGTCATACTGAGACTTTTTTCTTTGTAATAGTCTAGGTCCAATACTTTCTACTTTCATTTGTTATATTGGCTATTTTGTACTTTGCAGGATTGGTGGCAGGCTAGAGGACCTTTGCAGGAGCTTATGAATAAGGTTCTCCTATTTGGGTAAATCTTTGCCTTTAATGTTGGGAAATTACTCAATAATCATAAATAGTCTCCACTTCTGCAGAACTGCAGCACTGGGGATTTGGGATGGTTTACACCATATATTTAAATGGTATTATTGAGTCTTTAAGACACTCATCATCTTGTTCTCTTTCTGTCAAGCATAAGTATCTGCAGTTCTCCAATTCTCAATTACTCAGTGCCTGACCAAGGGATGAAAGCTTCATACCTAATGTTCCCAAGGCTAGTTTAATTTTATTAAGAGTCCTTTATTTTTTAAATTTTTACTAAAGTTTATCACTGCTCCACACTGCCTATATAGGCTATGAGGCAGTTACTGGCCTGTTACAGAGGTTCACATAAATCCTCTAAAAATGACCCACGAATGAAGACCTTATTTAGGATTCCTTGCTATGGCAACAAGCTGTTTTATGCTTCTGGCATTTACAGCGCACAAGAATGGTTTTCTTAAAGGAAGCAACTAGGCTCTTATTCCAAGAGAGTTGCTCTTTCTATTTTGCCTGCACTTCTCAGTAAAAGGGTTGGAGAAGACAGGAAGAGCACAATCTTTAACTGAATAGAAGTTAAATTCTAAAAATGAATTGCTCA
>WEIS01076188.1:0-15966 GCA_013389965.1 Todus mexicanus | reverse complement strand
GTTTTGAGATCTGACTAGTGGAGTTTAAGGGAGGTTGTGGCTTGATCCATTAACTTTCACTGAACTGTATATGGACATCCTTTTAGATAATCTGTAAACTAAACTGGAATAGAATGAGAAAACTGGAATGTGTTATGATTTTAGCACTAATTTTGCTGCCAACAAAAATAACTAGGTCTTAACTAAGATTGAATATATGTCAGGCTCTGAATTTGAACCCACATGAACACTGCACACTTAAGGTTCTTAAGTTCAGTAAAAGACCTGTACTTCAGCTTCTATTTGGAATGTTTATTTAAATCTGTATGGCAAGCTGGCAGCAAATTTGACTGTTAGAAAAAAAAAAAGAAAAAAAAGGGAAAAAAAAGAGGCTTATCTGGCTATATATATGTGCTGAGTGCCTTGATGTCTTGTAGGTGAGCTTACAGATTCGTGCTTGCATTCATACTGGCACCATGTACTGAATGGTATCATACTACAACAGACAAAAAAAAGTTTCCCAAGAGTTTCTCCTTCATTGACAGTGGTAATTCAGAGTCTGAGAATAGTTTTAAATGTCACATGGATTTAGGTTTCTCTGAAATAGTTTAGCCTCTGTTATAGCTGGTGGTTGAATTTTACTCACATCCTTACCGAAGATTAGCAGAAGAGATTTTCTATGAGGATTAACTGAGAAACAAAATTCAAAGAAACTGTTTATGTGAATATAATCAGCATAGTCATCATGGCATTATGATTTTAATCAAGTCTTGAAGCTAATGCATAATCTTATTTATGTTGCATCACCATCCTGTGACATTCTATCTAATGTGATTTTTCTTTGAATGTGAAGCTAAATCAGCCTGTATTGTGGAGCAACAGCAGTGTTTTGGATGCAGTATGGCATTACTGCAGGGGTATGATTTGGTGCTTTTGCATCTGAGAACAGCCTGCCTGATAAGCAACTGCTAGGTTCTGGTGTTGTTCTTTATCAGAAGAATTTCAGATAGCTTCTCAACTCACAGTGTAGAACCCTATTTAAACATTTGCATCTGCCTGGTACCCAGTGGCGTTGTAATACCATTTCCCATACATATAACAGATGGAAAATCAGGACCATTTTCTTCCCTCTCTACAAATCGAAGTGTGGGTATGTTGCTTCTAGTGATTGAATTTTATTAGTCTGTGGATTTTTCTGATTTCTTGTTTGCTCATCCAAGTGCAATGGTGTTCTCTTGGAGGTTTTCTTCTTCCTTCTTTATGTTTGCTCTGGCATCAGTACCATGAACTCCCTGTTTAGTTTTCTTAGCTACTTCCAATATTTCTTCTGCCATTCAGTAGAGAAGCTTCTATATTTTACTACAATTGTGTCATTGTAGTATTTTGTGTAAGTCAATGAATGCAAGTTTCCTTTTATTTTATTCACTTTCTTTTTACTTTCTGGTTTGGTTAGTTTCATTTTCTTACTAGCATTACTCTGACACTTCAGACCTATCTCTTCCTACTGCTTACTCTTCCTGTACATCTGACCATACTTTCCTTGTCATTATTTTGACAGCATGAAATATATTAACCTGACTGAGATGAGGGGATATAATTTCTGGGAATGAGCCCTCTTTCTGTACACATTCCTGTTGGTTTTCCATTGAGTGAGTACACCTGTTTTTTTTTTTTTTTAAAAAAAAAAAGAAGAAAAAAGAAAGAAGGAAAAGAAGTATTAAATGCTGTTGTTTCCAGTTTTTCAACTCTAGGAAATACCTATTCACATTAAAACTCGACAGGACCATATTGCACTAGAATTACTGAGAAGTACAATAGTCTAACATTGAAAAAAGCAGCCATACTAAAATAAAACAAAATCCATGCAATGCATATTCTGCTTCCAACTGTGACTAAAACCAGAACCCTGAAAAGAGTATGAATATGGGCAAGTCTAGGTGATATTCCCCAAGTACTTTCTCAGTCATTTCTGGCTCACCAAGCAACTCAGTTCAAAAGATTTAAAATCTATAGAGGGAAAATCCAGTAATCCACACAAAAATTATCCAGTGTTCTATGCATTTTTTTCCATGTCCTTATATAAAAAAGAAGTCTTTTAGTGCACTTCTGATATAATCACCTATATATAATTTTACTATAAACACAAAAAGAGAATAGCCAGCAGCACAAGGTAATTTATCTGTAGACTAGAATACCATTGACTTTGATAATCTGTACATAGGATTTTTCTAAACTCCATTGCTTATAGATGAGAAAAGTTTTTTGTTTGACAATTTTTTCTTAGGTTATAAATTGGATTTGAACAATTCAGAGCTATTTCAAAATTAAGTTTTCACAAGGTGTTTTGACATTTGTTTTCAAAGAGTTCAAAGGTACAAAGGCATGTAGTGACTTGAAAGGAAAGAAGTTTACTTCTTGTACAACCTCATGAATTTTAAAAGCTTTTTGAAGGAAGTCAGTCAGGGTCTAATTTTGTTACTAGGAGTTTGTTCATCCCTAACATTACTGACTTGGTTGCAGTACAGAGAACTCTTAAGGATCTGTGTGAATAGGTATTGCATTCTTCTCCTATAGAGAGCTTGTCTTTCCTTCTATGTGGACAGTATCTAATACTGTACTCCCATCCTTTGAAGTATTATTGGCAGCAGGACACAAAATTTTCTATTACTTGGAAAAGGTAGAGCTGAGGAATGCACCATGAATTTAAAAGTAAGCTTTGGTGTGGATTTTGCTAAAGCATTTTTACATCTGATGTGTGCTGATTCTTCTAACCAGTCATGTAATTGATCTGGCATGAAGAATGTCAACATTTCCACCCAATCATAACCACTTAAATCTTTCATGCAGCTATGCAGAGCAAGCACGCTGGGAAATCCTGTGGCAAAACCATTGTCAGTGCCAGACTGATAAAGCATTTAGCATTTGTCAGTTACTGGAGAAAAACTGGATAATAGTATATAAATCACGCACAATATTTTGGCCTGAAAATACTCGATGGGATTAAGTTACATTACTTTTAATTTTCTTTTCTTTTTCAAAAGTAACACTATTAAATGAGTTTTGACAAAGATTAAACAGAAAAACAGGAACTCTACCTCAAGCATTACAATGCATCTTTACTCTTTATTTCAGAAATATTAGTGCTATGTAAAGTACATATTTTTTACAGTTGAATCCTATTACACTCTTCTGTTCTTGAAAATCTTGGCTACTAAATGAAGTTATGAATTATGCTCATGCATTCAGTGCATTTCTTTGAAGCTTCTTAATCTCCCATTTTTCTTTAAATCTGTTGTAATTTCTGAGACACTTCCAAACAACTACTGGCAAGTCCTGATATCATCAGATTGATCATTTTGTTAATCAGTCTCACACATTAGTGTGAGTCTGCCTGTTATAAGCAATGAATTGTGGGTTATTTGCCCAGTTCAGCATAGGACCCACATTTCTCAAAGAAACTGTTTGATGGTGCATTGCATACTTGTACTTTATTCACAAACCTCTTTTCCAGTCCTAGGAACTTTGTCTATACCTGCCTCAGCCAATGTCCATGCAGGTGTCTGAAGACATGCCTCTCATTTGTTTCACATATAGTGACTTTGTCTTTTGCAATTATTACTATTGTAATATCTTTACCAAAGAAAATGCAATTTAGGGAACACCTCCACCTATATCTACCACCAGTAAGTTAGCTATGGAATGGAAGAGACTCCCTATTTCCTCGATAGTTGCATGCTTGCCATCTTTATGTACTGGGTAGTTGGGGACAACACAGTGCAAAGGACAAGTTGGACTCTTCAGTGGAAAGGATGAAAAAAGGAAGAACTGCTAAAAGATAGGCATTTTCTTCACCCTGTCTACAGAACATTTTTCCTCTTGCAGTCTACAGTGTCATCCTCACTTTGTGCAGCAAATAAGGCAGAACTCTTAGGAGTATGGGAGGAATATTCAGAGATAAGTGAAAATTAAAGGAGTTGATTAGCCAGGCACCCACACTTCATGCCAGCTGAGCTGGAGGCAGGGAAGATAATGGTCAGGAAACTGCATGGGTTGGGGGTTCTCAGGAAGGTATCAGGGCAGGGCCTGGCAGCCAGGACTCATTCCACCACTCCAGTCAGGAGCAAGTCAGCCTCAGGACGCTGGGGCAGCCCCAGCCATGAGCATCATGCACATCCCTGGGGATAAGGAATGGGCTGAGGCTAGGCTGGGCCATTGGCCTGTGAGGCTGTGGGGAGCTAGAGACAGATACTACTGCTGTATTGTTGGGACTGGGACTGATGGCCCTGGGGAGTTGAAATGGGCTTCTGGGCCCTGAGAAGGTGGGAGAAGGTCCTGAGGAGGCCAAGTTGCTCCTTACCCATGCTGCGTAGCTATTTTTCATTTCAGATCTCTGGCCCTTCCCATTAAATCCTGCTTCTGTTCATCTTCTCCTTCCTCTTTTCTGCTGCCCTTGTCGTGCTAACTTATCAACTACGCCAAATTTCTAGCTCTCACTTTATTTACTCCCTTCCCCATTTTTATCCTGTCATTGTACCTCTTTCTTTCATTTCTCCTTTCCCAAACTGATTTCAAATAAAACCCCAAAAGGATTTAAGAAATTAAAGTAGGAGCAATGACAATGCTTACTCACTTGCATTTGGTGAATTTCAGTCTTTTTTGATCCCCTAAACATTTTCCATCTATAGAGTCAGAACTGGCTAATGACACTAATCCTATTGTCAAACAGCTGGCTTTTCTCAATTCACTCATCTCTTACAAATTACTCAATACAAAGCCACTGGTCTGTCAAACTTTGCGGAGTGGCTTGGTCCTCTCAGGCTATATCCACATTAGCAAGTAGTAGGATCAAACAGGAAGGAGATGAGGATCGAGGTATTTAATGCATATACTGTTTGTGCAAGTTTATTTCAGACTAGTTCTAACCTAGGAAATGAGGAGAGCCTTGGAAGACTTGGAAACTTCTCCAGTGAAGCACAGACACTTCCCTTCATGTATTATAAAGGCTTGCGCCATGTTCAAACCCTCTGTTTTCATTGTAAGGGGTAAAAAAAGCTCGAAATGTTAGCTGTACTTCAACAACAGGAGAAGAGAACACCCCATTCCTCTGTTGTCCTTCCATTAATCTGAGTATTAAGAAGCCTAAAATTTCTTCTGAACCCCAGGTCAAAAAGGGAGCAGAAAACACTACCTTTCTGTCCTTAAGAGACAGGAGATTTGGCATCAAGATGTTAACTGAATGCAGGCAGAGTGGGAAGTAGTGCAAGCACTTGAGAGCTGCAAAGGGCTGTGCACTGTGGTGAGAAAGTGGTTCCATAACTTTGCTTGATCCCAGCTTTCACTGTACGCTCTCATTTTTTAGACACCTGACTTGAGTCTCTGAAGTCCCTTTTGCTGAAGTGATAAGTGCTCACAACTCCTCCTGAAGCTGATGGCAGTTTGACTTTGAAGGTGCGAGCTTCAGTGAATGTTACTTTTCCTACCTTAGGAAATGAGGAAAACTTCAACTAAGTTGTTCTAACATGTAGCAGCTGTCTATACATTTTTCTTAAAATTGAATACTTGAGAATCAAAATATTTTAATTTAGATAGCCAGCCACAGTATCTTAAAGGAACTGTAATCTGACTTTTTTCCCCCTTGCTTAACACATCTTTATGGACTGAATTCTCCAGTCAGATTATGTATTCTTCAACAATGTAATCAAGGATTGTATAATAAAGCAACCCTTTCTTACTGCTGTTGTTTTGCTCAGAAAGCTTGTACTACAAAGAAAGATGGGAATATTAAGATTATGAACTACAGCTGCCTGAGGTACTATGGTAGTATTTCATTACTGAAGTATTTTAATTGTGAGCCAAAATATTTCAGATTTTGTTTACTTTTGAAGTTGAATTTTTCCACTGTTTAATTTCCCTAAACAGCTTTTAATGCAATACAGTCTGAAAATGGTCCTAGATATCTCACACTGGACATCCCAAATTAATGAAGCTGTTTTTCCTTAGTCCTCCTCTGTTGCTAGTCTTAACAATAGACATAATAATAGAACATCACCATTAAGAAGAGTTGCAAAATTAAATTAATCTTAAAGCATGTGGTGCTAGAGTATAAACTCTTTGAAAAAATGTTGTAAAAAGAGTGTGTTCAAATAAGGTTGCTGGAGGATCATAATTCTAGAATTAGACAAGAGTTTGATTGGAATTTGTGTAGATATTTAATTTACTAAAACTCTGAGTTCATACTACAGATGTTAGAATTTTGTAAAGCTGCTGTAAGAGCATTGCAAATTGAATACAAGTACTATTGCTGAAAACATTGTACAGAATCTTTATTCAGTAGCTCTCTTTTTTAGTAAACATAAAGTTTTTAACATATTTCTTGTACCTGAATACAACTGTTCTTCACACATACAATCCCACAGAATTTGCTAAAAGACATGTGAAAAAGTATTCTTGCCAGCTACAATCTTCAACTATTTTAGTGCTGTGAGGTTGGAAATGTTCACACCGATCTTTGTTAGGATACTTATCTATTCATGCTGATGCACTCTCAGGTTTGGATTGCAGAGGCAATCACATTGTGCTCCTCTGAGTTCAAGGGCAAAGTCATACTTGCTCATATTCAATCAACATAACTCACCCAAGATACACCTGGTGACTAAGGTACTTTAAAGTTCGGTGATGACATAACTCTCACTTTGGAAAGATAACTTATTAATAGTGGTACATGTTCATCTGTTATTGTGGTGTATCAATGACATATATTGCTTTGTCAGAATTGCCTTAAACATGTCTGTAAGGGATCTTTACTGTATGTGTTTACAGTGCTTGCTCGTTGTCAATTGGAGGAGACACTACAGCTTAGTAGCCTCACACACAGATTTTATAGGATGTCAGAACAAAATGATTTTTTATTGAGGAAGAGCCAAACAAGTTGTGCTTTTTGTTGTGTCACACTAAACAATATAAGAAGCATGCTAAAAAAGCTCAAGGCTCTCACTAGAAGGCAAAGGCTAAGAGAAATGATTTAAAGCTACATTATCCTGTTTCTAATTCCTTTTCTTTCTTCCTGCGGAAATGTAATTGCAAGAGGCTGGGAGAAGGGATTGAAGCATTGGCTTCTATGTCAGCCTTGAAGAGAGTCATAAAGTCCCTTTTATGAGTTTCTCTCTACCCTAGCTCTACTTTTCCAAATTAGAGGAGACAATATGACAATCTTAGCTAGCTCTGATCTTACATCTTAATTTGCAAACTCAACAACAATATCAGTGCCCAGCTTTAGTGGATATGAGGAAATATTTTTGAATTTACACAATATTCCAGTGACCTGCAATAAAGACCCTTTTTACAATTGTCTGCACATTGCTTTAAAGACCTTCCTCCCTTCAAATTTAATAGGTTTTGATAATAAATATTCTGGATATCTAATGTCTGTCTCAGTTAAGATGTCTGTTAGATCCTAGATAAAAAAGTCAAATATGCATCTGGAAGATTCAAACAATAAATTAATTATGCTGGGTTTTTTTCTGAATTGAGCACAGCAAGTATAGACACTAGATGTGTATAATTCTGTGAAGCAGTTGAAGATTTTTTGCTTAATGTACTGACGACTGGCTCAGATTGCTTTATATACTTTGAATAATTTTAAACTAATATCATCATGTATAAAAATGCAACAACCTTACAGTTCCCTCTATCATCTAATCCTTCACATTTCCTGTCATCACGTAATAAATACTTGAAGTTCCAGTGTTCTGCTGCTGCTGCTGTTGGTATACCTTGGTCATGACCCGGAAGGACCACCCACTCCTGTAAAAGAGAGGATAAGTCTGTCTGTATGCTACTTCGATTTTAGACCTCGTTTGAAGAAAAAGTACATGTATCCTTCAGTCAGCTTCAGTCTGGGCAGAGCTACTTCTGTGATGCGTGTCTTGGCAGGCAGAAGACATTTATAGCAGTGTGCATAAGGCAGAGGGTGTTTTTTGTGTGTATGGGTGAAGAAGAAGGGAAACTTTTATTGGTACTTTTGTTTCTTTTCCACTTGAAGAAAACCCAGATACTTTGCAACCTACATCTGAAAAAAAAAGTCCAAGAAAAATAAAAGCATTAATATTAGACAAAAATGAATCTTCAGTTAATGAGATCTGATTGATCATTTTTAAAGGAAAAAATAATATCCTATAACATATCAATCTAAATGTATTGGTTAAAAATCTACATAATTTTATTTGCCACAGAAGGAACACTTGTAATTAGGAACACAAAGCAATGCAGTAAGCCAATGAAGGGAAAACAAATTTATTGAAGTGATTTTGCAAATCACAGTTAATTGAGCCACAAACAAAGCAGCAAATAAAGGAAATAATGTGGTAATTGGAACCCTCATCTCTTATTGGCATACATTATGGGTTGCTATCTTTTAGCAGTATTAAATCATTGCATGTGAATGTTGCCAAAAAACCTCTTCATTTCCTTTTAGTGACTTCTTACTGCCCTCAGTTGAAGTTTAATAGAAAAGGAAGGACATGATGCAGTTTTAATGACAGGAAACCCATGGCTTCCAAATGAATAAATTCCATCACTGGCTGCCACAAAGTGTGCTAATTATTTCCTTTGATAAATTAAAAGCTGTAAAAGTCCAAAGTATATAGCATGCGGTTTACAGTTATAGTCTGCCTGTCTGCATTATTGAAAGTTCATATAAACCTCATTATTTTAATTTAATAAACATTATAATTATTTTTTACACCAGTAGGCTGTATAGAAAGCATATGTTGAAGACAAACTTGTCTGACAGAAGGGTAAATAACCCACAAACTGAATAAGCAAGGAACATGATTTGTCATGTTGTGATAGCTCAAGCTTTCTATGATACTTTTGAATGAGCTGATCCTTATTTTTAACGTTATAAACAAGAGACTAGTGACTATCTTTATCTTGTAAATTATTGTTTAATTCTGGAAAGTGTGCTTTGATGAACAATACAGTCCCCTGTGTTTTAGAACAGAGGCTGAGAGAACTTAGGGAAACTTTAGGCAAATATAGAGACCACAAATGGAGGTTTTGTAATAAACATTGCAAGGAAAAAAAACCCCTATTCTGTGTGAAGGAATGAAATATATATCCAACAGCGATATAAATAATCTGGTTTTCTGCCTTTTTTTTTTTTTTTTTTTTTCAGAGGGGTGTGGGTGTAATGTTGTTTTGTTCTGTTTTCATCCCCAAAACACATATCTAATGGGGATCTGAATATTTTTAATGACTATAGTACTACTGACATTCAGGTCTGCCCAGTATCTCATGGGATTAGACACAAACCTTCATTAAAAAAGAAAAAAGAAAAAAAGAAAAAAAAAAGACTGAAGATGAGAAGCAAAACTAGGTTTTATAGGTTGTGGAAGTTCATCTTGAATTATTATTCTACAATGTTTTAAGAAGTTAATACTTTACTGTCAGTTCAGCCAGATAACTCAGTAAAAGAAATCTATTGCAAATTTCTGCTGTGTTCTGATCTAATGCACCTGACTCTAACTGTAAACAGACTCAAATGTACTTTTTAAAATCTTAAAAAAATATTTAGTGGGGTTGCATGACTGATTTTGCTAAGTGTATTCATTTGGTAATGAGACTTGGAGTTTCTGGAGATATGAGACAGCAATGATGTGCCAGAATAGAGGGCACAGGATCACACAGCAGATATCTAGAACCAGCAGGAAGATGAACTGAACTAGAACTGACAAGATCAGGAAAAGGCAAAAGGTAGGCAATTGATTTTTCCCCCTTAAACTTAAAATGCATGTTATCAAGACCAATCACAGAGACGGATTAAAATTACAGGAATTGGAACATGTAGTGTTTTTCCACAGTATCTGACCAAATGTGTTGTAGAGGTGGGTACGCGCAGATATCTGTGTCTTACTATTGGGCAGATGCAGCTCCCAAATGCTTGCATCAATGTGTCTCATCAAATGGGCAATGTTACAGCTCATATTGGAAAGATTCTTTGTTCTGTTTATTGGAGTATGTTGTCTCTGAGGCACAAATCAAAGCTTATTGAGCAATGCAAACACAGCAGGTCTGACCAGCGAGTGCTGGAGAACACCTTTCCTGCAAATATATGTCTATGACCAATTAATTTAGTAGTTCCGTGCCAAACTAAGGATGTATTTCGCTTGTTGTAAGAAGTATATGCTCAGATTTTATGAAATAAATTAAGAGTCAAATATATTACAGGGCTGAAGTCAGTGAAATTTTATCTAGCTGCAATGATAATCACTTGATGATGTATTGACTTGATGTATCTGCTAGAACTTACTAGATTGAGAGTGACTGACACTGCAACATGTAATGGGGTGTTATTCTCTGGTAGAAAAAAAAAACAAAACAAAAAAACCCCTGACTTTGAGAAAGAGCCTGCGTCAACTTTTGAGAGACATTATTCTGCCTTTTGGAGAAATGAAAAACAGAAACATATCTCATTTTTTGTTTAATGTGCCATATTGATACTTTCCTGGCATTTCATTGTTACACGTAACATGAAAAATGATTTTGAAGGAAATAGATAAGGTAAGAAGTTTTCTGAATTTTTTTAGCTAAAAGGGAGGTTGAAAGAGAACTGGGGGAGGTGTTTTAATATTCTTGCAGAAGTAATTGGTGTTTCAAGGAAATGTAGGAGGGTGAATTCTTCTACACTGCAACATACTGTAGCCTCAGGAGTACTGAAATATAACATACATTCTAGTTGAAGTTTACTGAATTGTAGAGTTCTATAAAGTCAATTGAAAACACCAAATCTATTGTAATGCTTGCAAGAATATCACCCTGAAGAAGGGCACACTCCCTTTCCATTTAGATGTCATTACTCCTTTATAATAATAAACCTATGAAGAAGAGCATAAAGGGCTATAAACAGCATAGTAAGGTCAAATCAACTACAAAATAAAAATATCATAGTAAACAGCATCAAGACTAGTATACAAATGACTGTTGATTAACAATTAATGAACCTGTCACAGACTAGTTTTATCTACCATATGAAATTTGGGAGAGTCATGGTAGTACTTCTTTATTTTTAGCTTAAAAAGACATATTAGTGCCTCCTTGGAAAATGCAAACACTTTGACTGTGCAAAGGAATTCTAATCCTTTGCTCTTCCTTCTACTTTTTTCATCATTTTTTAGTTAACAGGAGGAAGATAAGATTACTGCTTCTTTAGAGATTATTTGCTTCATTGATTTTTCCTTCTGTAGTCATAACAAATCTGCCTGTGAGCTGAAAATGACTTGCCTAACAGCTAACTGTTCTTATTTTCATAGTATTTTACTTGGAAGAATAACTGACTTTTTTATTAACACTGTTGTGAAACTAGCTATAGGGACAAAAATATATTGTAGGAGTTTTCTATAAAATACTAGTGGGACTTGAACACCTGATTGATATTAGCAGCATGGAGTAGAAATATTTTGGTTTAAAGAGTTTAACTATCTCTTTATTGTTCCTTTTCATAGTTGTTCTTCAGATGATGACGATGTATGCGTTGTGTCTTTAATTGTACAGGCATTGATTNCTTGGTACTAACTATAAACATAGAGCGTTATCACTGCTAGAAGCAGACTCTGTCTGGCAAACACGCTGATAACTTCAGACAGAATTAACTGAAAAGTGAAAGTCATAGAACAGAATTTCTGTTCTAACCCAAATCAGGTCATACTGTATTTTCAGAGAGTTATGTGAACAGCATTTGCAACATGTGCGGAAAAACTGTAAATTGTGTAGAAATCTAAGACAAATCAAGGCTTCTGCACAGTCTTAGAGTTCAAAGGCAACTACATGGGATATGGTATTTGAGTAGATAGAAGGGGAAAGACAGGATTGCTGTAAAAATCTTCTATCTTACCATTTCACAGAAGTTGAAGAAGGCCCTAAGGCAGCTGGACAGGGCTATGATGAAATGGATAGCCTGTCACTTGCTGCCTTTCCAGTCAGAAGCAAATAGGAGCTACCTCTCTGTGAAAAGCTATTTCAGTTGCCTATGAAAAACAGAAAGAGGAGTGGCTGCGGTTTAATTCTATACCTGCAGGAGGTCAATGTAAGTGACAGTGATGAAATTCTTTCCTTGATTTTTCTGGGCTGTTTACAGCAACTCCACAGCATGTGTGAGTTAAGATATGACACAAGGCCTCTCTGGTGTTCTGGGGAAATATAAATGCACTTTCAAATGTTTTCTTTTGTATAGGCTCTAGAAGAGTTCTCGATTTAAAGGCTGTAAATCAAATGTTCTTCCATACTCTAAACGTGTCAGTGACATTCTCTGGAGAGTAGATTGGGGTTTCTTGGCTTTGGATTAGGAGGAAGAAGCAATTTTTTTCTGGGCAGTATGACTACTTCTACTCTATCCAGGGAGCAGAGAACAGAGAAATTATGAGACTTTGGTGTGTTTTTTGTCACAGGCTCATTTTTAAATTACAGTAGGTGTTTATCTTGTTATTATATTATCTTCTTTATGTTGTTATATGTAATTTTATCAGCTATAATTTTGGGAAAGAGAGGTTAGTTTTTAATGAGGATCACTGTATTCCTCCTTCATACCAATAGTGGTCCAGTTGAACTATGGACATCTGAGTAATCTGATTTTCACTTTTCTAAATCCTATATCATACCAACAGTGAGGCTGTGCCAGCACAGGAGCATTATGGTCATCCTGAAACTCAGTTCAAGTGAACAAAGACTCAGGACCTGTCTACAAGTCCTGCCAAGCCCCATCACATAGCAGGGCAGCTGGGTTCCTGGACAACCCCTGTGAACTAGTGTGTCCCCACTTTCCCCAGTTTTCTGAAGGAGGTGACACATGGGACTCAGACCTAGGAAACTTTCTACATGCAACTCATAAAGATTAGTCAGCTTTACACAGTGGGTGCTTTTTTTTTTTTTTCTTTCTCCTGGGAATTTTACCAATTTTACCAGCTGTTTTTCCCAAGAACTTGCTTAGTGGTTTACTTATGAAGAGAATCTACTCCACCATCTGACTTGGGTCTATGCAAAATGGCTGAGGCTTGGGAGTAGAGGATCATTTTAAAGTTGTTCTTCACACGTTATTGCTAATTGCAGAGTAGGATGTGTAGTTAGCACACTGTTTTCTCATTTCCAAATGCCATGCCCAACACAGGCCAGTGTAGATCTATAGATGTAATTACAAAAAAAATGTTAGATGACCACATTTGTCGAAACATAGAGTTTCTTATTGTCACAAACATTTTACCTGCTTTTATCTGGTTTCTGTCCCTATCAAATGAGTGAGCTACAATAGAGTTATGCTCTGATATATAATGTTTCCGTTGCCATGAGGTGGAAAAGCAAGTGGGTTAAATATCAAATGGTTTGCTTGAAGCTCTAATTTGAAATCCCATCAGAGTCACTTGTTTACTAGCACTAATTGTTAACTAGCGCACAGCCTTTAAATTACTGCTTATTATAGCGGTGCTGTTCACACCACTGTGCTTAAGGACCTGTCAGCATTTCCAGTGGAAAACTGTTTTCAAAGGCTTATGACTTTGTCATGAATATTTACTCTGAAACTTGTCAAATGGCGTCTCAGGCTAGAAACAGATTATTTTGTTTATTGGAGACTACTTGATTTGAGCAGGGAATAAATCAGCTTTCAAATAATTTTGAACATAAGAAGAACTGACTTAAAATAATGTAAATGAGGAAGGTTCTGGGGCTTTCAGCTAATGAATGGACAATGTAGTGAAAAAAGTGAACATAGAAGTACATTGGTTTGTTGTAGCTTTGCAGCAAGTTTTATAGTGGCAACAACAAACGTCAAATTTCTCTAACTTTTACAAAATATCACTGAGGCTTTTGGCCATTTAAACTCAGATTTTCTTCAGTGCTCTGAAACTTCAATTTACTCCTTTATATTGACCTCTTTATTCCAATCTGTTAGCTTTAACTTCACTTGAACTGAATGAAGAGACTTGGGTTTTAGTCTTAGCTGTCCATAGATACCTTTATAGCTTCAGACATGTAATGAGACAAACTTGTGTCTCACTGCCCCATCAGTAACGCTACCCCACAGCTACTTTCCAAGCCCTAGGATCTGGTCAGATGCTAGGGAGACAAGAGTTGCTCCAAGACCTCAGCTTTGGTGTTGTAAATGACACTCAGAATCCTGAAATTGGAGCAGTGGTATTTTCGGGGAATTTCCTCCTGCCTTTGAGAAAACACACATTTATTTATGCTTTACTTTGCTACTGATCAGTTTTTATTTTTATTTTTTTTAAAGTATTGCTTTAATAGAACTGATATTTTCAAAACTCACACATTGTGCTCAAGCACATGTACAGCGATTACAGTTTTGTAGATTTCAATTCACATTTTTGAGAAATCTGTAAATCTGCATGTTGGGAAAGAGCTAAGTATGCAACTGTCCCAGATAGTTAGCTTCAGCTCCATAGTTTGGGATGCATTTCTCCTGGCCAGTCTTCAGGTTTCAAAGTACAACATTTCCACAGCATTATTGTTCCTGCTTTCTTGTTCACAGCTACATTATGTCCTATTCAGCACACTTATGTCTCTTGCTGTGTGCTTGTAGCTGTTAACCATGGAAAAAAGATGTTTATGCTAACAGATCATTTTCCTTGGAGAAAAAATACAAGCATAAATTTCATGGAAGTGTGTTTTACTCATAAAGAGAGAGCACTTACTGCAAGTAAATATAATTTTATATCTGTGTTTTGCAAAGGATTTAAAGAAGCTACTGGAATAAATATGTATGCAACTGCACCAAATAGTCACTCAGAATGTTGGGTGAAATCACAGTGAGAAACAAGACCCAGGGACAAATAAATATGACAGGTTTTAAAATTGATTTTGAGATTGGGTAGGAATTGATATATAAAGGCAAAATCAGGTTCAAAATGGGGTAGTAAGAAAAGTCTGAGCTAGCAAGCTCACAGTCCTGAATATCTTGGGTTTTTTTACATTAGGGTCATTGTAAGAGCAGGAAGATAAGTGAGTAGATTTCAAGATACTCCGTGCTTGTAGTAAATAGTAGCTTTCATCAGGCGAGTTTATTGTGGATCAAATGTACAGTGATTAAAGCCAAAAATCTGAATGAAAATGAACTACAGTGATGTTACAGTGGAAGATTAAAAGGAAAGGGTGAAAGACCATTCTAAGGTAAAGATGCTCTGAAGTGTCAGGGCTATCGATGAAGAACTCTATTATCCATCAATAGTATAAGCTAGGATTACAGGAATATTTTTTTAACCCCTTGGCTTCACCATGAACATCTGTGTAGAATTCATCCACTGGGCTTCTGAATACATCATGCACACTCACGTCTCCACTGATCCGAGTGCAATGCTAACAACGTTGATTCATTGTTGTGGTGATTATGCTCAATGCAGAAAAAAACCCTTGGAAAACAGTAAATTTACTTTCTTTCGAAATCTTTGTACCACATGCAGATGTTAATTATTTCCTATACTGTTTCTGTCGTTTAGGTGAAGGATCCATGTGTGCCTTCCGTGACCCCAACTAGGTTGTTAGCAGCAATAGAGAAATAGGACTTCAGAGGGAGTTGCTAACCTTCACTGAATAGCCTGTCAGCCAGAGAATGATACAGAGCACCTTCAAAAGGTCCCCTAAGTAATGAGCACTAAGGAGGGTTATAATGGACCCATCATTAGCTCCAGCTAATATTTTGACCTAATGCCCACATATGCTACAGGTGTCATGCAGGGCCACCATAGGATTAATCCACAGAATGTTTTGTGGCTACATGATGACAACACATTTCTTCAACATATTTCCTGGTTTGTAAGCCTTTCCATGTCTTTTATACAATGCAAGTAAATTTTGACCTCCTGCATATATTTTTTAATTCTTTCCTCAAGCTCAGTCACCCACAGTGACCAATGAATCAAGTACATAGCAATGCAAAAGAGGAAAATAAATGGTAAGACATTCAAAGCTTACCCTCTAAGAAGG
>WEIS01076172.1:0-18724 GCA_013389965.1 Todus mexicanus | reverse complement strand
AGGGACCTGCATCCATTCCCCCTCCTTTCTTAGGTCCTCTCCTTTCTCCTGGTGACTGGACTTACCAACCAATGCCATGATTTCCTCATCAGAAGGCGCTTCAAATTCGAGAGATCTACACTCCTTAAACAAGGGCAATGAGGGAGGAGGAGAAAGGCGAGGAGGACGCACCGGTCCCTCTGAGCTGTATCTCTGTGTCCTGCGCACGGAAAAAAATCTGCAGAACTGAAGCAGCTCTTGAGTGAAAGGCAGCATCTGTCTATTCAGTGGTAGGACATGACCTGCCAGTACCGTAAAATAATTCGAGCAGTATCTTTAGCCTATGAAGGATCCTGCATTCTTACAGATTCCATGGCAACAACACTTTTTACAATGACTGGTGCACCGTGAGCAGGAACTGCACCGTGGCCTGTATCCCAGGCCAAGCGCTGGGGCGGAGGCACAGCCGCGTTGTCAGCTGCAGCGTCTGGCCTGTGGCTGTATGCTAACCTGCTTAGCACGCCCTGGTGCGCTTCAGTTACGCTTAGAGTGTTTGTTTTGAGGAGTTGCCACCAAGACGTTAGCCAAGTAAAGTAAAAAGAATCCTCTTCTTAGAACCCTTTTCCAGTGTTTAAAGCCTTTATTCATACGGCGGCATTTACTTTGAGCTTTCTGGTTCGTTTTCAGTTCATCGTGGTGTCCTTGAAGGATGGAATGTTTAACAACGCCAACGTCCTCTACAAGACCAGGTTTGTGGATGGCGTGTCCACTATTACAAGATACCGTCAGCATTATCAAAAGGAATACATCTGCGTGGAATAAAGCCCAAAAGGTAAGAGTAACAAAAGAGCACCTGCAGAACTGGGAAGCTTGCTCACTGCCCTTGGCATCCAGTAGCAGCTCCTTCAGTGTTCTCTGTCCCCAGTCATAGCTAGGCCAGGTCCCCAGGATATAGCTAGGCTCTGATTTTTATTTTTTTCTTAAAGTATTTTCAGTATTGAAATATTCCTGTATGTCTGTCTTAACTTCTTTCACGTCCGCATCCCATGATGAGCTCTGAAATTCACTGGAGATGGGGTGCCTGTACTGCCTAGCCAAGCTGGCTGCCCTTACCTCTCTTGGTGTCCTGTAAGTAATTCCTGCCATCCCTTCATGAGCATTCACACATAAATGTACGTAACAGTAGCTCTGTGAGCTCAGCAGGAGGGACTGAAGCCTTTGAGCGGGGAAAACCTGATCTGACTTGCAGTGCTTACAGCATTCAGAAAACCTGTTGCAGAGTGTAAACAAACACACCTCCTGTTGTCAAATACCAGAGAGAAGTGGCACACCGCTTTTTGAGCTACTGTAGCTGTTTTTCACAGAGCAAGGCGATTGTCAGTAATACTCCCAAGTTATTTTCACAGTTTCTGCAATTTGCTGCACTGATGTTTTCATCAATAAATGTCTTTACGCAAGGTGACTGTGCATGTGCTCTCCTCCCCTGCTGTTCTGCATTGAGTAGTGCCTGCTCAAAATGATGCACTTGCTCAGTTTCGAACTTTTCTCAAAGTTTGGTTATTGAATTCTGTTCTCTAGCCATTAGAGGCAAGAGATAATTAACTACTTTTAGATGTGAATGGTGTGGTGGGTTAACCCTGGCTAAGTGCCAGGTACCCACCAAGTTGCTCTATCACTCTCCCCCTCCCCACTACACACACCTCCCTCAACACAATAAAGAGGAAAAGAATAAGACNATCCCCCTGGTGCTGTGCCAGCCCCGCTCAGCAGCAGTCACAACACCGGTGTCTTATCAAGCTATGGGGACACTAACTCCTGCCCAGCCAAACCCAACACAGATGGTCATAATCAATCAGAGAAATCCTGATGTCTTTTTGTTGTTTTTTTTCCTCCTCCATTTCCCTTGTCTTCCCTTACCGACGGACCCAAATAACATCATCCTGCTGCCTTCCCTGGACAGATGGAATAACGTGGCCGTGCAGCTTGCGCTCAGACAGCAGGAACCCAGCTTTGGTCAGCACCACAGAGAGGAGCTCTGCTCACTGGGACACAGTCCCACCACCAGCACCGGCAAGGCTCCATCTTTGGGGGTGTACTGCCCGGCAACACTGGTCGTGCCCAATGATGCTTCAGACAGATGGCAGCTAACGAACAGTCATAGAGTTTGTCTTGGCTTGTGCTCTGCTTACTTGGGGTTTTTTTTTCCCTATTCTTTCTTTCAGAATATGTTTTAGAAAAGGCGATTTTAAATTTCTTCACTGGGTTGGGGGCAGGGGTGGCAGAAATGTGTTGGGAATGGTTTGGAGATTTTAAATCCTTTTAATTACTTTAAATAAATGCTTAATCTCTTATCTCATGCCTTCATCTTCCATATACATATGCGTATATAGAATGTATACATGGAATATCTATGTATCTATTTTATCTATGTATAATATATGCGCACATCCCGCAACCCTGCCCGAGGGCAACAGACCAAGACCCAAATTCTCACAGTTCCTGACTGGGCTCGGAGCAGAGGTGAAGCCAGAGGCCTGAGCCAACCTGGATCCCAACAACGCTGTAAAATACTTGCAGTGCAAGGAAAACAAAAAACCACTACCAGTCACTTCGAAGAACAGGTCATGCAGCTTTTATTTAATTTTACCTTTTTTGGTAAGCAGGAGGGTTTTCTTTCAGTCAGACCATTCACATAGTTGGACAGTACAGATCGCAGTGGGTTTGATGGAGATCTTGCAACATTAGAAAACTTTCCTCGATATACATCCATGTAAGCGACAGCTTGTAGGTCAGCATGTGAGTGCTAGAGCCCAGTCTGTGCACTGCACCCCAGCGATACAAAGCATTGCAGCAGCACAAGGAACGCCCGCGCTGGGCGAAGTACAGTGTGTTTTACATAGTGCAATCACTTTTAGAGGAAAAACTCTAGGAAGGCCACATCTATTTATTTATTTTTAATCCTGTCAAGTTTACAAATGCGAGGGGGGTAGAAATCAAACCTCTGACTGAATTAGCTTTTGTACAGGTAGGTTTTGTGTATAGGCACATGCTTTAGAGAGGAGCTCTGAACCTGTTCTGCAATCACGAGAAAGACATATTGCTTTGTGATTCAGAACGCGTTATACCATCTCTAACCTTCCTAACACACTCTTGGCCAGAGTTGTTAATCCAGCTGTTTGTAGAGTTCCTAGAATACGCTCTTCCCTCTAGTGTAAATCCCCAATAGAGAAGTTCAGGTTGCTATTGACAATGATTACAGTTATTCTACTTACAGTCATTTGACCCTATCAATCAGGCGTCGCCTCTGAACGCTCCAGTCCGCAGTGAAACTCACACGACCGGAGACATGGAGGCTCTTGCTGTTCTGTTACTGTCACTCACCAACACGAAAAAACCCAAGTCAGACAATGAACTGCTACAGCAAAGCGTCACTGGTAATATTCATCTAATACAGGGGGGGGGGAAAAAAAGCTCTCCTGACACTACCTGTCATGGTAAGCCAGTTTATTAAACTGCGAAGTGATTTGCCCAGTAAGATTCTAAAATGTACACTGTGCTCAATAGTTCAACCGACACGTAAACAAAGAGCAGCTCCCTGCAACAAGGTGTAAATCGGAACGTTATAGCACCAGCTCCCAGCACCGAGGAGTCGCCCACTGACCAGTTCTAGTGTACAACGCAATAGTGCTCGCTGAGGTTTCTGCTACACGAGAGCCACGGTGGGACAGCTCTGCCCGTTTCTCGCTGATGTTCTCCTACCCGGTGTGCACAGGCTACACTCCTCCCTTCCGCGGAGAGCGAGGCAGACAACGCGACTGTTACAGTACCAGGAAACACCGCGTGGGAAATGGCACCTGAGGGAAAAGTAGGTACTGCATACCTGATTGTGAGCGAACGGGCGTGGAGGAAACGTGACGTTATCTGAGCAGCCCTCTCCCCGACAGGCCAAATCTGAAGGGAGCTGCAGACTGCAGGAAATGAAACAAGCCTTCCTACGCTGAAAGCCACAGGCGTGGTATTGCCCACGTTAACGATTTTATTTCACCATCAGCAAAGCATTTATCCCCAAAAAGCTGTACACGGACCGGTCAGATTGCGGTGCAGCGCTAACTTCACACTACTCAAAGTCTGTTGCTATAGTGGTCAGGTTTAACTTTTATCTGAGGAGGGCAAAAGAAGAAGGAGACAGGCAGCATGGCCACATCATCATATAGCAATTTTACTCCACGTTAATGCAGATATAATCTTTCTTCTCAAGTGCAAATTAAAAAGAAATGGCTAGAAACCAGCATGACTTGGGCTGCTGAGAAATGACAGATGATTCGGTTTCTTACAAATATCGACAAGTCTAAATCGTTACAGGTTTCCAAAGCAAGAACAGGGTTACGAACAGGAAGGGAATAAAACATCATTACCACTATTAAAAAAACGTGTCATTGCAAACTTCGAACACTCTTCAAAAACATATCTAGAAAAGATTTTCTTTTTGTTTTTTTTTTTTGTGGTTTTTTGTCTGTTTTGTTTTTTCTGTCTTCCTGCAGCTGAGGAGTGTCCATGCAAAACAATTTTGAGAAGAGCAGTGTTCCACCTGGGCACCAACTAGGCCCGACTTTGTCCCACACAGCTCGGTAAAGTGCTCTCTTGTGCATCCTTTGAGGAAATAAAAAGTTCTCATTTAAAGTTTGGGAGGCCCGAGGCTGCCAGCTGGGGAAGGCAGGGCCTCGGTCAGTCCGTGCTGAGGTCAGAGGAGGAAGGAGCGAAGTTAACAGTACTCTGCCTTTCGTAACTCACAGACAACAGCTGCAAGGGAGGAGCAGGCAGGAGGAGCAGAGGCGGGTGTCAGATGAAACCCTGCCCCTGGGAAGCCACAGGAGTTTAACGCCGGCTTCACCAGGGGGAGCTTTTCATTTCATTTCATTTCATTTCATTTCATTTCATTTCATTTCATTTCATTTCATTCTTTGTAGGTAACGAACACTGCTCTGCTGCAGAGTCCCGAAGGTTCACTGTTTAGACACCACGGAACAGATCTCCACACACGACATAAGTGAAAATCAAATGCGTTTTTCACTTGCTGTGCTGGTGGTTTTTCCTTTGAAGGACAAAGGGGATCTGAGTAACATTCTTTTGCCGATTTAAAGAAAATTTTAAAAAGCATCATGCCCTCAACATTTTTTTTGTTATGTTGCATACTTAAAAACATTCTAGGGCAGATCGTCAGAGGTATTTACTGAAAAAACAACTAACCATCAGCTTAAAAGAGTAAAAATAACATTAACGGGGAAAAGAATTTAAGGCATTTTTTTATTTTGGCCAGGAATGATGCATGCTACAGAGTAATCGTTTTCCCACTTGGTTTTCAGACCACTGCACTTTGTTTTTGTTTTACATGGCACTTTGTAGGTTTGCGTTTCACAACTCAGTCAAGATTTTCAATTGCCTTCTTCAATATAAATGCCTTCTCTTGCAGCTCGGGCCTGCTGTCCGATGCCATCGTAGACAACGAACGAATGAGGTGCTCTCTGCTTTCTGGTGTCAGGCTTCCCCACTGCTGAGCTTCTGCATAAAGACAGACAGACACTGGGCATGAATCCACCAATCCACCTCCAATCCCAGGCAGGCTGCAAGAGCGACCGCTTCGGCCTTTCACTCGCGGCCAATACTGCTCTTACAGGAGGTAAACCCAAGGGGATGGACACTCGGGTGCAGCTGCTGCCTCCTGCACAAGGGAGTCACGGCCCTTTAGACCAGGCTCCACTGCCTCAGCCTGCAACGCGTGAAAACAAGGGCCTGGAGAACCAAGCGCCTCTCACTTCACCACTGCTTCTTGTAGGACAAGAAGATTTTAGCTACAATATGGAAACACGAAGTGCGTGACAGAAACACTTGCTACAGGACAACTGCAGACGTGTACGGTGTTGAGACCCAAGCGGGCATTCTTTGAGGTACTAAACTGAAAGCCTGAAAATTGCCCTTCTGTGCAACAGGAGCTCTGCCCTCCGTGGAGCTTGCAGTAACACAGGATCTGATTCACAGTCCTGTCAGCCCCGTGCGCTCTCTCTGGGACCCTCCTCCCTGGATGTTTTCCTCACCTAAGGAGTATCCAACGGTACTTCAGCACCTNTGGCCTTCCTGGCCACAAGGGCACATTGCTGGCTCGTGGTAATCCTGCTGCAGACCAGGGTGCCCAGGTCCCTTTCTATGCTCCTCTCCAGCAGTTCAGTCCCCAACCTCTACTGGTACCTGGGGTTGTTCCTGCCCAGATGCAGGACTCTGCACTTGCCCTTGTTCTATTTCATTAAATTTCTCCCTGCACAACTCTCCAGCCTATCCCCTCATTGCTTTGAGCCCTCTCCAAGTTTCCTAAGTCACCAAACACAGCACTCTGAGTCCCAACCTCCCCGAAATCACCCAGTGCTGCAGGCGGAAGGTAGCACCATCTCTCCAAGGTTCCAGACCACACAGGCAGGCACCTTCTTTACCAAACAGTGGCTCCCGCGGGTGGCAAGCAGAACGTCTCACCTTGCAGCTTGGTGAGCAGCAGCTGTACCACAGACAACGCTTCTGTTCTTATGGACGTGTAGCTTTTGTTTTCTAAGGGATTTAAAACAACACAAACAAACAAACAAACAAAACCCCACAACCACGGTGAGAACCAAAGGCACGGTAACCATACAAAGAGCGGTCACCGCTGTGGTCTCCAGACCACTTCGGTTCGCGCCGCGCGCTGAGGTCGCCTGCGCCGGCAGCCGGCAGCGCTCCCCAGTCAGACGCAGCGACTGACTGCAGGCCGGCACCGGTGAGCCGACTGCACCGACCGCACGTCGCCCCTGCTGCTACCGCCGTGCTCCTGCTCCTTAACCACACGGAGAGGGAGCAACGCTGGCAGGGCTGCAACATCATCGCAGACAAGTCCCGTGCACAGACTGTTCCTCTGGTCGGTTGTAATGGCCATAAACCAACCCAACTTCAACAAGCGGCATTCCGTGAGGGTACACAAACCCTACGCCATCCAGCACAAGCTTGTCGCTAGGCGTTATTTGGTCTCCTGAGCTAAAATCTTGTGAAGTCTCATTGCAGAAGGACTGATAGTTAAAAGAAGCTATCCCCAAAGGGGTCTCTGATCGGAAGCTGGCTCTGAAGTAGCCGCTGCGTTCAGGCACACCGGAACCAACAACCACAGGCAGGTGTGAGGGGACGGGGCACTCTTACGGTCACAGCACAAGAGGGAACACTACCAAAGAAACAAGCGGCCCCACAACTACCAACGTTACGTAGGTAGCATTTGCATCCCCACGGGTGCTCTGCTCGGGGAAAGCACCAACTGCCTCAAGGCCTTCCAGCTTTGTGCACCGGCCGGCTGAGGAAATCTCGGGCCTCTCCAGTGCCTACGTATCCAAGAAGTCTGAACTGCTGAGGACAAAAACTTGTGTGTCTTTAAACCAGTAACAGCTTGATTAGGCGGGGTCTATCTTCCGCGTGAAAAAAAACGTCTGCGTTCCCGATCTGCACTTGAGAGGTTGCACGGAGACTGCTGTCTGCGCCTCCCTCCCCTTTCAAAGCTCTCTGGCACCTGAGGAATTTACTTCTCTGTGCCCCGTGCCCTGTACTGGGCTGTCTTGAACAGCTACTGCAACACCAGAGTTACCACAGCGCAGTGCGACGAAGGGCAAAGTGTTACCTCTGCCAGCTGATGCTCACTCTGCGCTCCCTCTACCAGTCAACCCTCGGAGGAGGAACGTATTAAACAAGCCATTCATCGTCAACCACAATCCAGGGAAAGTCCATTTACCTAAAGAATGGGTGATAGATGAACAGGTTTCCAACAGTATTTCTGTCAAAGCCACAGGGTCGGAGTGCTCCTCATCAAACAGCATTAGCCTGTCAAACACAAAGACACTGTGAGACACCCTGCGCCTCTGCGACAGAAGCCTGATCGACTTCCTCCAAGAATCCAACGTCATCCTCATTTTCATTGAACAGAATCACAGAATTATTGAGGCTGGAAAAGATCTCTTAGATCATCGAGTTCAGCCTATGACCTACCACCACCACTCAGCTAAACCCTGCCACTAAGCGTGGCATCCAGTCTTTCCTTAAACACCTCCAGGGATGGTGACTCCATCACCTCCCTGGGCAGCCTATTCCAATGTTTTATCCTCCTTTCTGTGAGGAAGAGCTTCCGAATATCCAACCTAAACCTCCCCTGGTGCAGCTTCAGGCCTCTTGTCCTGTCACAAGTTGCCTGCGAGAAGAGCCCATCCCCCTCTGTCTACACCTTCCCTTCAGGTGGCTGTAGAGAGTGATAAGGTCCCCCCTGAGTCTCAGTTTGAAGCAACAAAGAAAAGAAGCATCGTCGAAGCAGACTGCAGAAAGGAGAGTTACCCTTGGAAGTAGGCATTCATGGCTTGCAGCACACCGAGCTGCACCTTCCATGTGCTGAGTTTCAGACGGTCACACATCAACTGGCAAAACTCTTGGCGATAGCAACCTGCAGAAAAATAAGGACATCATTGCGTTACCACGGGGAAAGGCGGAAGGAAACCCTTCCAGCTCCATCTCCAGGTGTTCCCTGCGCTCCTCCCCAAGTGACACCAGGGTAGCCACCGCACACGACCAACTCAACACCCTGCAACAAGTGACCCTGAGAATCTCCACTGCATCAATGCTCCCATTAACAAACGCTCAAAGATGAAGTTCCGTTACACATTCTGGCAAGCTAACAAAAGCAGCCCGGTTTTGTCAGATATTCCCAGTTCCTCCGCCTTGTACCAGCTTTGATGCAAACCAGTGTGAGCAGAACTAGGCTGCTTTTGATGAGGCAGTTCATCCCAGGCACCCTGCACGTCTCTGCTAACACAAAACAGATGAAGGGAACTTAACAGTAAAGGCATTTCCCCAAGGATGGGCTACTCTGAGGGAAACCTGTTGGGGCAGCTTTCTTACTGAAGATCTTGCAAGCTGCAGGGAGTGGGATCCTGCACCTCCTCAAAAGCCTCCCCCCTCCCACACGATTTCCAGGTCCCTCCCTCCTCCCCCTTTGCATTTTAAGAGCCGAGACAGTTTGGTGGGCGCACCACCAGCTGACTTACGCTGTGTCTCCGCGCTCCTCGGCCAAGCTTTGCCCAGGGTCTCGAAGGCACAGATCAGGGACTCCATCTGCACCTCTTTCTCCCTCATGTCCTCGTCCTCCTCGTCATGCTTTGGTAAACCAGTGCCCATGCTCTCAAGAGAGTTCTGCGGAGGCCATGGGGGGAAGGTATGATCGACAGAGGGATGAGGGCAGGGTAGCCACACGCTTGCGTGCAACTCAGTTCTTCCCTCGCAGCCTGCGCACACCGGTCCTCGTACCCAGTCAGTGCCTCCTGACAGACAGAGCGCAGGCCCCTCGGCCACCGGGGGCTCGGGCACTATCGGCAGCCCGCGGGAGCGCAGGGCAGGCTCCGTGGCCTCGCATCCGAACATCTGCCCGTGCTACGCGAGTCCCACGTGCAGAGCTGCAGAGCGCTGCAGACACTAAACAGAAGCACTCTACTACACAGCTTCCCAGGAGTCTCTCGCTGCCTGCAGAGCAGCCAGGAGTTAACTCTTAGTGCCGTACACGGGGCAGTGCTGGACTCCACGGGATGGACTCTGCCTAGAGAACAGTTCGGCTAATTCAGAATGTGGGCAGCACAGGCAGAACCCCCCCAGGGCTCACCAGTGGTCTGGTACTCAGCCCCACCCAGGATCTGGCCGAGCGTGAGGTATTCCTCACACCAGCAGCCTTCTGCGCAGAAGCCTGGTGTGCGTCCAGCACCCCCTGGGCTGTCACCACTGGGGTGCTTTGCTTTGAAAGAGGGAAAACTCAAGAAGCTGAACCGTCACCTTCTTTATCATGGGGAAGATGATATCTGCCAGCTCCTGGAAGCGGTCTTCTTTTGTCGCCTGCAGCACCCCAGCCGCACAGCGCAGTGCCACCATCTTATACTTCAGGTTCTCTTTCCGACACTCTTTCAGGACAGCCTGCACAATATCGCTGATGGTGGGCTGGCCAGGCACTGGCTTCTGCAGCTCTGCACTGAAACACAAGGCACACAGGAACTATCAGATCCGCGTTAATCCCTTCCCGAACACAGCTTTTCCCACAGACAGGAATCAATTCCCGCGTCCAGGCACAGGACTGCCAGCCCACGGCTGTCAATTCGGCTACCAGTGACAGAACGAGAGGACAGTGTCTTAAGCTGCGTCAGGGGAGGTTTAAACTGGATATTAGGAAAAACTTTTTCACAGAGGGAGTGATTCCCCACTGGAATGGGCTGCCCAGGGAGGTGGTGGAGTCACCACCCTTAGACGTGTTCAAGAAGAGGTTGGATGATGTACTCAGGGACAAGATTTAGATGATGGGATGATATTGGGTAATAGGTTGGTGATAGGTTAGGTAATGGGTTACAGGTTGGACTTGATCTCTACGGTCTTTTCCAACCTTGTTAATTCTGTGACCCTATGATTCATGGAAGTTACACCCTCGCGGTCTTCTTCGCTCTCACCTGCCTGTTCTCCCTGCTTCTCTTTCCTGTCTTTCCTCATATGCTTCCACACACACTTTTCCTGCCTCCCTTCTATTGTGCCTCTTCCTCTTTTTTTCCCCTTTAAGGTGTCCATCCTTCCCCAGTCTCTTCTTTCTCCTCGGCAGCCTTGGCCTCTCAACACCCTCTCTGCTGCCCTAAATCCACTACTTACCCCTGCATGTCGCTCTGCAGCCTCACTTGCCCCTCCCAGCTCTCACCAGTGACCCGCACATTGACAAGCAGAGCGGGGCACTCCTCATCCGCTGATGGAAGAGCAGGACGGCGTTCGCAACTTCCTAGAGTTTCCTCAGCGCCAGACAGGCACCAACGCTGTGCCACAAGCCGGCTTTCGGGGATCTCAGATCCCCAAAGCACCACCTCTCTCAAGATACTTACTTGCACACAGAGACGACGCTGGCAATGGCCTTTAACAGCTCCTCCTGCAACGAGTGAAATGGATACGGCTGAGAAATGCTGCACGGGCAAACGGCGCAGTCCTGCCACACGGGGGAAACCTTTGCGCTCTGCCGTGAGAGGCAGCGGAGGAGAAATAACGCCTCTGACACCAGCCTAGAGAAGCGATGCCTGCTGCGGGGGCTTTGGCCTTCCGCCTGCACTGAGCTGGCAGCCGAAAGGGGCCTTGCAGCACCCCTGAGCCCAAGCTGCTACCGCTCCAGGCTAGAATACGGTGCCGTGGAACCAGTCTACGTGGGAACCCAACCCCCAAAGCAATCCGAACTGCACCTGCTTATCCTCCCTGCCATTTTTGTACCTGCTAAACGCAGGGCAACAGGCGGGCTCCCTCAGCCAGGGGTCCTGCACATCCGCTCCGCAGCACGGAACACGGCATTTCCCGGCTCAAGGGCTGCATGCCGGTCCCTCACAGCGGTCCACGAGGTGCCAGTTCCTTTCTTACCTTCCCAGTCCAGGTTCTCCCCGGCAGGCCTTGCAGCAGCGCAGACAGCACTATCCCCAGGTGCGGCGGGACAAGGGAGCTTGTTTGTTTGGCAATGGACGCCATGGCAGCTGCTCCCTGGGCTTTCATCTTCCAGGACTGGGACTGCAGAGCCTTCTGGGTTATGGTTATCAACTCCTGCATGTACAGTCTGATGCCACCCTGAGTACCTGCGCGTCAAACAGAGGAAAGCTGTAACTTTGCCACAAACGAGCAAAACAATCTGAGTTTATTTTAAAAAAGAAAAGGAAAAAACCACAACGGTTACAGGTTTATCTTTTTTTTTCCTTTCTTTGGCTAAGAGATATATCAGCAAGGCCTACTTCAGGCAAAGGGACGAAGAATTTCTCCTAAGCTGACCGAAGATGGGCTCCATTTGCTAGAGGCTTTCCACAAAAATCTGTAGCATAGACGAAGAGCTCATCCCGGCCCTTCCGTAAGGCAGACACTAGGCATTTTGTTAGCCTGCTTCTAAGGAATATAACTTGGGGGGAGGCTTTTTGTTGCTTGGTGTTTCGTTTATTTGCTTGGTTTTTTTAAGAACAGGTCACTGGAAAACCTTTTTGCAGCTCCTTTCCCTAATAACCTGGTGACTGAGGGCCCGGAACCAAAATCAGGTTAGAGAAGGAGCCAGCAAAACTGTTTCATCAGGCAAAATCGCCCTTCCACTGCGCAGATTCATGCACTGAAGTTAAAACCACGGGCATCGCCAGAGAGATCTCCAACCCGAGACACAGGCCAAGGGTCCCTGTGTCTTCAGGGTGCGGCAGCCCTTAAAGGCTGGCACCACAACCTCCAAAGGCGTCCAGCTACACGCACCACGATCAGGGCCACGTTACTGTGGCATTCAGTGCCTCACAATCTCGAAATACTTCTGACGGTGCTTGCGTACCCTCGGCAATCAACACCACTACGATTACTTTAAATAGCCAGAGAGAAGCTAACCCGCTGAAACTCATACAGGACATCTTTAGCAAGGAAGAAAATGGAAACAAGCTTCCCAAGTCTCTTATCACGAGAATTCTGTACTTCCAAAACGGATTTCCGGAAAGCGTGGTATTTCTGGCCCCGTGCTTCCCAGGAAGCTTTAACCACACATAACGCAACTTACCAGGTACATTTTCCTGCCAAACTTCAGTCCACAGAGTAGAATTCTCTTTCTCTCCTTTCTCTTCATCAGGAACCTCGTGCATGCCAAGAAAAGCCAACGGCAGCACATGTTTGGCGTGGTTCTTCACCACGTCTGGGCTGTAGCGTCCCATAGCATGCACAGTTAAAGCACAGCCTGCTCTGTAAACCGGCTCTGCAGGAGCAAAACAACCTCACGTTACACGGCTGGGAAGCAGGATTATCTTTAGCAGCGCGGTCGGCCTCTTGGGAAGCAGAGGAACACATAGTACTGTGCAATGACTCACGGGAGCTTTTCAGTCAGTGAAACCAAGAACCACAACACAGAAATGTTTCTTTCCCAGCTCTTGCTATCACCAGGAACGTTTTCTACACTGTATTCAGTAACTGAGCACCCCCAAGGCAACATACCTTCCTTCTCCATGTACCAGCTGCTGAGTTTGTGCAGCAGCTTCTCAGTGCTGCTGTCCCGCGAAGTCTGTAACAGGAAAGAGACTCAGATCACTTCAAAAAAACCCCAAACCAACCAACCCACCACCACAAAGAAGAAAAATAAAATCTGAAACCACCTCGAACCCCAACTCACCCGGACTAGATGCCCCATGGCAAAAGCAAAAGACTTCTGCACCACGCTGTTTCGATCAGTCAGGCCGCTAAGCAAAGCGCTCATAAGTTTGCCTGTTGGAAGAGACTTTGCTTTACCAGAAGTACGTTGTTTGTATTGCTGCGGCGACAACAACAAAAGCCTGTGTTTCATCGGAGTGTCTGAATATAAGTCTGCCTGGTCCTTTCATTTAAACAAGCACAGGCTCAGCAGAAGCTGCTGTTCTGCCAGTCTCAGCCTGCCCACCTCGATGGGTAACGTTCCTGTACGTGAGCACCCCAGCTGGTCGCGCTTTCAGCTTCCTGTTTTGCAACGGAAAGGTCACCTTCTTTCCACCGCCAAATCACAATAAACTGCAGGGAGAAGGGTAAGACCCAAGGAAGTACAGTCCCTGCTGACGGCCCTCCCATAGCCCAGGTTGAAGGAACAAGTGCTTCTTGACAGCGCTGCGCCAACACAGGCATCGTCAGTCTGCTCCAAGAAAAGTCAGAAGCATTTCTGCCTGCTCCTGCTGGGTGCTAGCGAACTCCCCCAACTCCTTCCTCTGCCCCTTCGGACTTGGTGAGAGGGATTTAACACCCCCAGGGGACACTCCCAGTGTGCCATTCTCGTACATACGAGGCAACTTCCAACAGCTCTCTGAGGAAAATAACACATGTAAAGATCATTCCTATCAATCAATCAAGGCCCAGAGGTAAGAAATACGACCTACAGAACAGAAACAGAAAGCACCTTTAAAACCTGACCCTAAAAACAAACCTTACCTGAATAAGGTGTTAAGTCCTGAGGACACTGTGTGGTTAATGACACAATTACACTGGCACAGCCTCCCTGGGAGATTGCAAAGGTAAGATAAAACAATGTTAGCCCCTGGTTAATTAGATAGTTAATACCTATTGTCATGCTACGTGCATTTGTATGGCATGACCTCGGCCATCAGAGCCTCAGCCCTGATAAGCTGGGAGCCAAAGGGCAGAAGCAGAAAAGCGGTTTGAAACACATGACAAGAATTAAATTAGGAAGTGAACCCCAGGATTCACATTCAGGACAGACGGTCCTGGAAGATTCACAGGTATCAGGGACAACCCTCTGCACTCAAGTGCCACGGAGCACAACAGCCACGTGGCTCAGGGGAGGTTAAGGCTGCAGAGGGTCAGAAAATCACAAGTAATGCAGGTGGACTGGGAATCAGATGTAAAATGACTCCAGTAGGAATGAGCCCAACCTGTCCCTTCAAGAGAGACAATCAGAAGAACCATATTTACGCTGACATTGGCCTGAGTTCCAAATGACCTATCAAAATCACAGGCTTACCTTTGTGCCAAGACCCACTCCGCTTTTGATCAGTTCACACAGCCGAGGAACCAGCTCGCCCAGGACGGACACGTCCAAATACTGCAAGCTCTAGAGAGAAGTAAGAACGAGGATTTAAAAAAATGGGAAAAACCAAAGGTAATGGTGGCAGACTTAAACTGGTCTACTTTCAGCCGAGGCCTGCGTCAGTGCAGCAGGCTGGTGGTCTTCATCCGCATCATGGGAGCCTTGCTGCGTGGCGGGGGTAAAAGGCACCACAAAGTGGCTTCAATCACAACACACAGATTCTCTTGCCCACTTCTACGCTGAGCTGACCCTGCTAAAATTATCATTTGCTAGAACTGGTGCTCTCCTGCGCTCCAACTGTTTAGAAAGCTGAAAGTAAGGCACCAGCAAGAACTCCTTCTGGGAAGGGACGGAGATGCAAAGGTGTGCACATCTTAGGACAAAACCCAACGTTCCTCCAACTGTCTGAAACCCTGAAGCAGTAACATATCCAAACGAGACAATGAAATGAAACTAGTCAAGACAGTTTTTAAACAAGACAGACAAGGGGTATAGATGACAAGAAGGTACAAGAAGGGTGTTACTGGTATCATTTCTAATCTCCTATGCCTAAAACGCCACTGGGCAAAACAGAAAGCCTCATGTTGCCAGCACCCTGCGTACCACACTGTCTGCAGAGGCGAGGTCCATCTTCTAGTACAATCACGTAATAACTGAAGGTTACTCTCTCTGAGTTTCAGAAGTCAGGTCTGCTGTCACCTCCCCCTCCTACACCGGTATGGTGAAAGGAATAATCCACTGCATCTCTCCCCGACAGCCCCAGAATATAAGGGAATAGAGAGAAGGTTGCCCATAACCCAGGACCTCTTCATGCTACTCCAGGGAAGCCACAGTATCTCTCCCCTCCCCTCGGAAACCCCAAGCACTGATGAGTGCAGCACAACTGTCCCGCAGGGCTGGCAGGGCACAGGCACGGCCTGGAGGGACAGCACCAGCTGCTGCAGCCTGCGGGGCGGCAGTGAGTACACTTCTGCGTAGAGTCTTTCATGCCCAGCCACTTCACCACGCTATTAATAGAGTGCTCCACCCGACACCAAAATGCAGCTCCACAAGCTGTTAGGCACAGGAGGGCTTGCTGCTGTTGCTGCTCTTCCCTAAGCGCAGGAGACAAAGAGTACTCTGGTGGCTACGCGTCTCCTAGAACTTGCTGAGTGCTCACAACCCCTGCCTGCTCGCACGCCGCTGGCTGCGTGCAGTGCCTGAGCAGAAAAAAGGGTCTTGTCTTTGAGAAGACACAGGCTCTTATAAAGGGAAGGGAGCTCTGCCAAGACAGGCCCTACAGCTCAGTGTCTGGGCATCAGCAACTCCTCCAGCAGCAGGAAATGATGGTGCCAAATACCATCTGCTGACAGCGCTTTCAGTGACACCAGAGTTTTCTCTAGAGATCTCTACCATTGGAGCACTGGCAAGGCCCAGGCAGGGATATCTGAGGCACCATGAGGCAAGGGTTACCCAGTGTTTCTGCCTTAAGAACAGTGGCTATTATCAGCTGGAGGCCCAGATGAGAAGTTTATTGTGGTCAAGAGATGAAGAGAAATGGCAGTTAGCACCGTTCAGAACCAGCTGAGCCCTCATCCAAAGAAAAGTACTCCAGAAGAAATCTGCTGTTTTCATCAAAGCAAGCAGGTCTTCAGGTGGAGAAACAATCCCCCTGACTCCAAATGGAGCCAGCGTTACTCACAACTGAGCTGGGGAGCAAGCTGTGGTGACAGGATGAGGGAAGGCAGTACATGAAAAAGAAGGTTAAAATGAACCCTGAAGAGGTGTTCTGTAAAGCTCCCACTTTGAATCCAGTTCTCCTCCTACAACACACCTTACACCAGAACCCTACTGAATCAAGTACTCACCATGTTAATGGTTTCCATCATGGGAGATGACTTCACAGCACTAAGTCTGGCACTGTCCATTGCAATCTGAAAAAAGGCGAAAGAAACAAAACCAAGTGTAAACTTGACATGAAAACAGTGAAAAGGGAGGCATCAGCTGTAGCTCACTACCCCACAAACTCAAACCAAAATCCATTTCAGATGCATGCAGGCATAAAGCAATTACGTCTACAGACTACAAACATCTCCCTTTCTGAGGCAGATGGATATTCTAGCTGGAGCACCTGAGCTAAACCATGCACTCCTGACATCACAGAAATCAACAAACCCCAAAACCAAGTTCAAAAAAGAAAATGAAAAGTGAAGGGAAAAAAAAAAAGAAAAAAGGGGGGAAAAAAGCAAGCAAGAAAGCAAGCAAAGAAGAAAGCAAGGAAGAAAGCAAGGAAGAAAGGAAGGAAGAAAGCAAGGAAGAAAGCAAGGAAGAAAGCAAGGAAGAAAGGAAGAAAGAAAACAAAATAAAAAATTACCGCTCTGATCTATTGTTCACTCCCTTCTCATCTGCAAAGGGCAGAGTTTTATTCTCTTCCCTCCCCAAAATGAAATTAGCTAAATCTGCATCTGACCAGTGTGTTTCAATCACTTTCCCAGAGCACTGCTACTGATTAGTGCAGTTCTTTGAGAGACTGCAGGGCACAGTGCTGACAACATCCACCTCCAGGCCACGGTGCTACGGCACACGTTCTAGTTTATGTTAAGAAAAGTCCTGCAGTTAATACGCTGGGAAAAGAAGCAGCAAAGTTTGACAGCAGAGGTGCATTCCAGCTAACTGCTACAGACTGTCTCACTACCTGTTCCACAGTTGCACAGGGAGCTGAAATGACATTTAGCAACTGCTCTCAAAAAGATTGTTCTCCGCTTTCTGAAACATGTTGTAGTCTAGTGAATTAAAAAAATCCTAGCCCACCAAAAAAACCCTTGCATTTGTCCAGTCATATTCCAATGACTAAACTTTATTTAGTAACTAATTTGCTATTTCTTTTCATCTTTGAGCAAATCTGCTGTTCTGTTCTCTGAATTAAGCTTAAATCCTTGTCATCTCCATTCTATTACTTCCCCATTATAACTGCACTTACTTTCTCTTGATCTGTTGCAGAAAGACTCAAGTAATTGAGGACTTGAGGCTCCAGCACACTCAGTGATTCCAGGAGGGCAGGGATAAGTTTTGGTGCATGAGGTTTCAGCATAGACCCAGCGCTTTTACTGATCTTCACAAGAGTGTTAATGCTGTAAGAAGATTAAAAGGGAAAATCAACACAGAAACAAACAGACTTGGCTGAAAAACCTCTCAGGTCTACATTAATCCAGCACCAACAAAAGAGGCCAGTCCAAACCTCAGACACATTAGAATAGATCTACCTGTGAACAAAGATCTGTGTTTTTCTGCTTAAGCAAAATGATACCCTAGCCCTAAGCTTCCAATTGATGATACAGGGAACAGGTAGAGGCAGTATTATATACAGTTGTAGGAATAAACAACACATCTTCATGTTTTAAAGAAGCTCTGGGCAAAAAAGTCACCCCAGAGACGTACATTGTCTCTGCCCCCCCCAAAAAAATTCCAATGATCTGTTCAAGTCCCACTTGTCAGTTTCAGACTGACCACATCTAGCAGGCTGTACTGTGATGAAGAGTTTTCGTATCTTCAAGAAGGATGAAAAAATTCAAGAAATATTCACTACAACTTGTAAGGAGCTTTCCGACCTTCCTGGATAATCACATTCAACAAAATTAAACTATTTTTGCAAAGGCAAACTACACTCCAGGTCTGAATTTTCCATCTTGCCTGTCCTTCAAGTCAAATGAAGGAATAAACAAGGTCGCAAAGCGACAAGCGTACGAAGTCTCAACACATCAAGGGACATCGAACTATTACATGACATAAAATGTATTTGAACAGCGTGACCAAACGCAGTCGCCTCTGGGATGTGAACGGTCATTACTCATAAAGAGTCATGAAACAAGACCTGGTTGTTTCAGCAATTACTGTGGGATTATTTTGCGTACAAGCAGCAGGAATATGCTAGTCCTGAAGGACAGCCTCAAGCACAGCAAACTGCTTGCAGAACAGTTTGCCAGTTGTACAGGGAGAAAAGAACTTCCTGCTGGGAGCTGAATCTGGACATTTGCAGAGAGGCCAGATACTCCAAAAAATAGGCAGAGTTCCCAGTGCTGCTGTTTGAACTCAGTGAGAAAAGGACTCAGAGGGAAAGCTGCTTAGGGGAGAAACTTCTCACTTCAAACA
>WEIS01076169.1:279-18101 GCA_013389965.1 Todus mexicanus | reverse complement strand
CCGAATTTCTAATAACCAGACAGCTCTGGAAGGAGGCTCTGAGATAAGCAGATGTTTGGGAGAGCACTGAGAATCACTGGATGTCACCCACAGAAGTGGCTCTCTACAGGCCATCTCTAGTCACAGGGACTTAGGTTTGTAAGCATGTAAATCACAGCCACAGTGTGTAGACCTCCAAGAAGCTTTGTGAGATCCCTTGAGTGAAATGGCTGAGGCAGCTTTTCTTGTCCCTCAACAACACCAGTCTGTAACAAGGAGGAGTCCTGATGTTTAATTTTCTGACAAGGAAAACAAAAAACCTTCTGTTTTTAAAATAAAACATTTGCCAAAATTACTTGCTGGATCTCAATCTAACTCAGGCTGATGAAGGAACATCACAAAAAAAATTGTTATAGAACAAAGCATGGCATGATGTATGAGAGGAGAGACAGGGCAGTGTCCCTCACAGCATTTAAAGCTAAAGCAAATGAAGCACAGCTAGAGGTTCAGTGGAGAACACTATTTCATTATGAAGGAGTTAGATCAACTGACCTGATATGTCTGCTCCATCTGTAGTTGGTGTTTTGGTGACCTCCCTTCTTGTCAGACTGTTGTTCCTTGATTCAACACATAAATTCTTACCAATTTGCTCTCAAACAAAAAGAAAATACTAACTAAATTTCACTGGGCGTGTTGTTCTGATGAGGATGATAATGCTTTTAGGAGAAAATTACCTGCAACTGCTAGGATTTTGTATGTCAAGGTACGTTAACTAGCTCTGAAAAGCTTTCTGTATCTACACAAACATGACATTTTAAGATACAATTTTAAATATATAATTTTCAGATACCAAATCTAAAAATGGGGGGGTTTCCATTATCCTAATGGTAATAAATTGCTACAGCTATTCCAAAACCAGTAAATTAAATGAGTAAATAATCTTTAGAGAAGCCACAAGTGATCTTTGGTGAAGTATTTGTGATTTTGACTGAGGAGAACAATATTTTTTAAGTTTTGAAGAAATACATGGGCATTGTTCTGAAGAGGAAAGACAGTTTTTCAGAATAAGCATGTGTCAAGAAAACTATGGGGCTGTACAGATGTCACAGGCCTTAACAACAAAACTAAGATTTTGCTGTCTATTTTTTATACAAAGAAAAATATGCAACTGACACTGAGTGAATCGCAGATTTCTCTTCATTTTATGCATAGATTTCTATTATCAGTGATGATACACACAACGGCAGGAATCCAATATGGCATTTGAAACCCTAAGCAAGTATGTGGGCAGACTCTTAAGTACAAGAATGTTTTTAATGATTTTTCCTCTTATTGCGTACATTCAGTATGGGAATCAATTCAAGAAGGAAGGAGTTCCACAATACAAAATAGTATCGCTATATTCCTTTCCAAACTTCAAACATCTAATAATCGTTAAAAAATATAACACTTTTTTATTCCATGCAGTTATATTTAACCTATAACAATCTTAACCTGCTGGATGCTCTTTCAGCCTGCACTGCTTGCTGAATGTATTTGGAAGATGTATTAGCAACTTATCATGTAAATCTCTGCATAAATGGTCAAGTTACTCATGCAATCTCTGCATTAATGGTCAGCTTACATATAAAGGCTGGTTAGAGGCAGCCTTTATTCTAGATTATTAACTTTGAGAAAACTCTGAGTTACTTGTGTATTTATGTTTATAAAACAAACAGACCCATTTTTTTATCTGACATGTTTCTCATTATGAGGTTTACAATTTATTTGTATATATATATGTATATATTTGGTGTATTTAAGTTGAGTCATTCATTCAGGTTTTCTAGAAAACTCTTACTGACCTGAAATTCACATGGTTTTGCTCTAATGTGATCACAGTAGGTGATGTGGTAAGTACAAGCCACGTGTTTTATATATAAGTTCTAGTTCACATCATCAGGTCAAATTTTAAAGCTTCCCCATTTTGGATTTCACAGTGGAATACAATAGCAGCCACTGCAAGCTCTGCTTAAATACAATATGCACGAACAACAGGTGTGCTGGATAATTGTTTTCTCATCGTGGTGCATATTTCACACTCGGTAACTCCCAAATGAAATACCAAAAGAATGCATAAAATTAAATGATTCAAAGATTTAGAGGGCTGCTTCTCATTGTCATAAAGTGGGAATCTATTGAAATTCTAAAGCAGTATAGAAATATAACCATTATTATTACAGATGTGTAATTTTCTTCGTGTTGCACTAATGGAGCCAAGTATGTCGTTTGTTTTTGTTTTCTTAAGACTTTGAAACTGAAATGAAGGACACCTGCAAAAACGTGTGTATATGAAACAGCAATAGATAAAGGATTAATTTCATCTATTATTACCTTCAATATGTATGCAAATTCATTTATATTTTACTCTGTAACTCTGGTTTTCTTACTATTATTTAAGTGTAGCAGTGTTGTGCAGACATAAAGCGATATGGAATTATGTCTCTTTTACTTGAAAATAGGTGTGCCAATAAGTTCTCTGCTTGGTAACATTTAAGATGCTCAGATTACATCAGGTCAGTGTAATTTACTAGTAATTTTAAATTACATGTTCCATTAAGTGAAAAAATCTAACATTATGCTAAATAGTTTTTAGCGCATAAGGTTATTCAATAGGTATTTTCTGTTGCCATCTGTTACGAAAAAAATATTTTTACTGTGATATACTTTGTATGTTTTGTACTCTCTTATGGGCTCCACATAGAAGAAAGGGCTGGTAATTAGAACAAAATGTTACTCATAATGAATCATAAAACATCTACTGAAACAACCTCATCTTTTAGTATTGAATTTTACTAATGCTCTCCTTTGTTTCCCAAATGACCTATCTTCTTTAATGATGGTTTGGGTGCTGGTAAGATTCAAATCCTCATCCAAAGGCCATGACACTATTGACTAAATCTCTGTTGACTTCGCTGAGAATGTGAAATACTGTATTGCAAGATAAAATCAGCACGTAGGTACTCAGTGAAACTGAAGAGTCCATTAGTGCCTTAACTCTTAAATTACCATCTGGGTATCTCTCTTGATAAGGACAAGCTAAAAGGAAAAGTTACCTTCATCATTAAATCTTTAACAATGTGATATTGACAGACTTGAGTCTTTTTGTATTTTTAGCATTTTTAGATTGAATTCATGCTCATTTCTTCCTCTGGATGTGAGCAAGCTGTGTTTCATTAGTCACTAACCGATGTCTGGGTGCAGGGAGGAGCAGTGATTTGTCTGTGTCCTGTGTGCATTACAAGGGCATCTTCAACATTATGAATTAAACTCCATCTTACTGCTTTAGACATATGGAAACCAGACGGCCAAAGTAATGATATCTTGAATAAATATCAGTGCCTTAAAAAAATCTCAGCTGTACACCCACTCTTCAGTTGATCTTTCTGGTATACAGCTTCGAAGATGAAATACTTAATTTTGTAGTGTTTTGATCCTAATTTTTTATATTCAGTCATATTTTAGAAGCAGAAATACTCCATCTATTTTTCTTATGTTTCCTATTGCTTTCTGTTAACTCTGTTTTCTTCTCTAAGGAAACCTTGTGTACTTTTCCTATACAGTAGCTAGGCACAGGCACAGGTCTAGGCAAAATTATTATGTATTATAGATACTGCAAGTGTGAACATGAATCAGAGATTAACACTGCATTTTAGAGGCTCACTTAAATTTATTCACTAAATGGTCCTTAGGAGGCCTTGACAATAATTAGAAATATGGATACTTTCAGCTCTCTCACCAGTCTCCACCAGTTCGAGGGGGAATAACAAATGGAATTAACCTTTAATTTAGGTCTTTAGGTCCTTCGTGCATGTGGGACCAGTCTTCCCAGTGTTTAAACATTGTGCTGAGCTATTCTAAAAATCTGGCTCATTATTTGGTGCCAAACTGGGAGCTGACCCCTTTTGAAATTCTTGTATAATACCTCCTCAACACTGTTTTTATCTACCGTGAAAAAACGATCAATTCACAAGGGCACAGATTCCTAATCAAACACTGGCACCGCTTCTTCTGAGCACAGACACCCGCCAAGAGGGCTTGGAGCTCTCAGCCATCAATGGTGGAAGTGGAGCTTACAGCTGCCTGGGGTCAGGCTGCTGCTGGTACGGGCTGCAGGGTGGGAGAGGAGACTCTTTATTGTCATTGTACACCAGAGCCTAGCTTGCCCAAGGCCAGCCCAGGTCCAAAATAGCACTAAGAGGGCACCGTACCTTCCCGTGCAAGAGCACAATTTGGCCCAGGAGCAATGACTGATATTTTTCACTCCCTGATATTCCTCCTGGCTACAGCATTGGGAGTGAGGTGGAGATCAACATGGGCAGTGCAGGTCTGTAGCCTCTTATTATCCATCCAGTATGGTGCACCCTGCTGCTTGTAACAGCACTCACTCTCCCACCTCACCTGTGTTTCAGCCTTACTAAGATTTTTTGGCTTGAATGACCAGGCTGATTGCAAGATCCTTCTGTTGTTTCTCACCACTCCCAAGTAGGCTGGTGGAATTAGAAACGTCTGAAGGCAAGATTTGATGATGAGATCCCTGTTCAGTTCATTAGGTCTACAGAGTTGTACTCTGTCCTGCACACAAGCCCTATGATTTTTTTTGTATACCAGAATAAATGTTGCAGAACTTGAACAGCCACTTGGAGGTTTTGTGGTCAGATTTGAGACTTGAATAAAATACCACCACACGTGCACTCTATGACCCTCTAGAAGCAGTATTTCTGAAAAGCAGCAGAAATTTGGAAAGTCTATGGGACAATTCCTGACCTCGCAGAAAGTCTTTTAATTTCAGTACAAGAAGCAGAGCCAATAATTCTTACCAGCTGGGAATCTGCCCACTTCTTCTTTCTAAACTATACCTCAAGTAAGTCTTTGAGCAAAAAAGATAGAATAAAGTACCTTGCATCCAGGTATTCAGGAAAACCTTCTTAAAAAGTCTCTATTTTAAATTACTCTGTCAGAGCCCAAAACAATGCATTAGAGTTGAAGAGAAAATATGTAAGTAAAATAGTAAAAGCCTTAAACTAATGATAAAAGTATTTATTGAAATCCTCCTCGTACTTTTAAACTCCTTTCAGTTCACCTGATAGTTCAACGATATTGCACAGAGGAAAAAAAAAAAAAAAAGAAGGTAGAGGGATGGAGAAACCTTTTAAATGCATAATACTGAAGCAAGGAAAATAAGGCTTGTTCAACATTAACCTTGGCAAATTCGTGCTCTTGTCATTTAAATAAATGAACTTTTCCAGTGTCAGGTTTACTGGACCATGGGAAACAGTAGAGAGGAAGGATTGTAAAAATGATGCTTATCTGTCTGAAATTATTTTTCTGAGTAAATGAATAATTTCAAGAAATCCAAATAAGGATGAATCTGCTGACTTGAGTCACCTCTTCACAGCCAATGAACTTCCATGTGAGCCAGTGCTTCCCCTCCTTGGTTGCCATGTATTGATCTAAAACATCTTCCCTGAGCCTTCTTTCTCCTTTTCCTCCTACAGGCAAAAGGTTAGAGTTAGATAATAGTATTAATTTTCCAGACATCTGCACATGTTTTAATAGCCTTTAGAAGATTTGAAATGGTTTCTGTTTGACCACCACAGGGCTAAAATGCCATTAAGACTTAGATTGTAGCAATACATAACAATCATAGCCTGGTAGTTCAACCTGGCAATAAAAAAGCTAATTTATTTTATCAGAGATTTAAATTAATGTGATGAGCTCCTCTCTCCATAGGAGCTGTAACACTGCTCTTAGAAAAATACCCTGCATATTTTCAAAACCAGATAAAACACTTGCAACAAACCTTGTTGTATATATTTGTTCTGTCTGCTTTTTGTGTATTTGCGTGTGTGCTTGTGTGTTCTCTTAATGCTTACCATTCCTAAGACCATTTTGGTTGTTTCTGTCATATCTTCATTCATAACCTCATTTTTTTCTATCATCTGACTCATAGACTCAGCAGGAAGAAAGTGATTAATAGATCCAGGGCAGTCTCCAGTGTTAGCCTTTTCTTTTTTTTACCACCCTGAGAACTGGAATTTTCTTGTGGGCAAAAATTATTACTAGTTAGGTAAATGGAGTTTAAAATATCTTTTAAAATAGACACATGGAGTTAATAAGGATATTTTTGAAAATCTGTGAAAGAAATATTTAGAGCTTAGACAGTTTTCATTTCCAAGTATATGCTAGAGGAAAGCTTCAGCTTATCCCATTATAAAGTGATAAAGCAGCATTTGATGGCAGCAGCTTCTGTGATAAAATGATCATGGCAGCACCGAGAACGAATCTAATAAGGGAATTGATCTGTAGATTCCAATTCTGTAAGAGCCAACATCGATCAACATAAATGTCAATAACAAGATCGTACTGAGGTCTGCCTAATTCCTTTAGATGATTTTGGGGCATAGTCAGAAAGTGAATGTGAAAATGAATTTTAAACTATAGGAATCACAAAGACAGAGACCAAAATTATGTTGTGCTGTCAGGAATATCAGTGACTGTCATTGTATCAGCAATTTAGCAGCGTGTTGAAATTAGTGAGTAGCATTTAATCAGATAAAATTGATAATGCGATGCTTGTTGTATAAGTGAGACTGAAACATCAGTACTTTTCATCTGTGTTTTCATATTAAAGCATTTCTTAAATACAGTAAAATAATAAAAAACAACCCACCTTTTTACTGCTAAAGCCTCCATAACGTGTGTAGGGCATGCCATAAAGGATTAATGGTATAGTTCTTCTTTGTCACAGGAGTTCAGTATAAAGTTGTTTCCTAAACTGATTGTGACCATGCTGGCACGTTAAGAAAAACTGTTTTGGTTTGCGAGCAACGTAACGAGAGAAGGTGTCAGGATGTGCAGTATTCTGTCTTTCACTCTTTGATGTTCCCATACTTCATAAAACCTACGTGATGCTGGCATTCATTTAGCAAAGTGGATTTAACATATTAATTAGAATTAGATCAATAGAAAGATATTTGCAAAGAGTGTTTACTGTTTTATACCAAATTAAGAAACAAAATGCAAATATGTACTCAATAAGAGGCTTGACTCTTACACAATCCTGTTCTCATAAAATTGCTGTGTTACCATGCTCTAAGGAGTCTTCCATGAGAAAGCTCGTTGAAGACATTTATTTCATTAATTATTTACTTTCTGACGAGCTGATTACCAGGTCATTGATGTAAACTGTTGACTTTACAGTAATTACAAACCACAGGGAACTCTATACATACATTTTTCTAAGAAATTAAATCAGCTCATTTTATTATTACTGCAATATTTACAGACCCCTACCGTAGTGTTATTAAAATGAGAACTTACACTTCGGAGTCTCAAAGCTTGAAAACACTGATAGAGTTATAAAATGGAAACTAGGATCAGAGAGGATTACTTCGTGTCTTTCAATGTAACTTTTATTTAAAGCAGTTTATAAAAATTAATAAAACTAAGGGATTTGGAACAGGAGTAATTTTAGGCTTACATTAATGTTGTCAACTCTCTGAAGAACACAGAAAGATTATGTTATTTATGTTTATGCATCAAACGTCTGCTTAATATCTCCCAATTTATACCCTAGGATATAAGTTTTTAGTGTTCTGAGTTACTTCGGAATCTAATTCACTGGTTTTTGCCATCTCTGGATGGCTCGATAACAGAGAGCAGCAAGCCTGCAAAATCTGAAGCAGACTGAAGTGAAACCTTTGTTTTATTTTTTGTGCTGGATTTGCCTTGTTAACAGGATTTTCTGATGTAGTTTTAGCACCCTAATCTTCCATATAAATGTTTGTAATATCATACCCTTGTAGTTTGTCTTGGATGTTGTCAGTTAAGTCTCAGGAAACTTGTCTGGAGGATTTGCCAGCAAAACTGACAAACCACACTTAATGCTGGGTTTGCATTTAGAGTTTACCATCTTCTGTATCACCAGGCTTCTAGGTTTTTTATCGAAATCGTCCTAGTAGGAGGTGGAAAAAACCAACAACAAAAGGAAAATATCAAATTAGAACTTTCATGGAAGTATTTTTATTAGATTAATGGAAAATTCAAATCCACTTGATGAAATTTCTGGAATAACTGGAAGCTTCCTTTTTTTTTGTACTAAGAACTCATTTAGCTTACTGAAATTTATTTTACAGTTAAGCCTTTAATATTCATTTCATGTGTAACTCTTCCTCCTGTGACTGCTGAGCAATACTGCACATTTGTGATGATTTCTTGTATTTTACACAGCTGTAGGTAAGCCAAATAAATAACAGGCTCCAACTAGTTGCTTATACCATTGTAAGAGTTATCCTGGGGTTCACTTACTGTGTATTAACCCCCTCCTCCCACCAAAAATAAATACAACCAGCTGTAGTGGTAAGTCTCCTGGGGTACAGCTGTTGAGAACCTTTGCAGCAACATCAAGGGCAAACTAATATTAGTAGTTAAGCTGTCAGGCAGACCTTAAGAAAGAACAAAGTATTAAATATGAAAGACAACATACATGTTGGTACTAAATACAACAGGGTATAAGTCTTCTGTGTCACTTTGCCTGGTCCAGACTATCTAATGAAGATACTATCAAGTATCTTCATTAACAGCTTCATCTATTGAAAGTGACCCTGTAGTAACAAAGAAATAGCTTAGTATGATGTATTAGCTTTACGATTAGAAATTATGTGGTCTTGCCTGTACAGACATCTATTAATAGCTTCTAGAGCTAGTCTAAGAAGTGATGAGCATATAATTATTTTGGATAAGGGAGGAGTGTTTCAAGTGGTCAAAGGCAGTTAGTTTCTCACCCCAGTCCTGTGTATGGTTAAACATGGCCCAGAACGAGGAGAAAGGAGTTGCCTGACAAGTTGACTGCATATGGCATGTTCTCCTAGATGTCTCCTGTGACTAACTCTTGTTACTCATATTGCAGAGCTTTATTCACTTTCTCTAGGGGATGTCCTGCTGCAAAAGAATAGGGCTGGAAGAGAGTTGTAGTGAACCTCTACTTGCTCCTGCCCTTTGCTGTTGCTTTGCCTTTATTTTTTTCCCTGGCTTCTTGATGCAAAATTTTGGTGCTTAAGGAAATGCACAGATACAGATTGACTGATCATGGTTGCTATCGGCACAAGTGAAAATGTGAATCTAAATATTCGTTGCAAGATAATCTCATGAAGACAATCCTGTAAACATGTAACAAATTCTATAAACGAAAGATACAAATCCAGAAGAATTGTTGAGCTGTCAAGTAACTACACGGAATGTGAGCATGGATTCAGAACACTAGCCTGGTGCTGAGAGCAAGAAAAAATAGTATCTGAACCTAGTGTTTCTCCTTTTGAAAATGCTGAACAGTTGTTTTCTTATTTCCTTATCCTTTAAAGCTTGGTCTCTTTGCAATGCACTTAGAAAAATCTAGAGAGACATACACCTATATGGATGTTCTTTTGTAGCTCATAAGGTTGTGTTTTATTCTGAGAACTGACACCAAAAAAACAATCACATTAACTGTTTACTTCTAGGCAGAAATACAAAAATATGATTGTACATAGGGGATCTTCATGTCAAGACACTGCTGAAAAGTGGCAAAAAGGACAGGAATGCTTCTTGAAGACACACTGTATTCTAAACCACTGTAATGAAATATTCGTGAGAAATAACCACAGTCAGAAGTAACTTCACATTGTTAGGATAAATGATGATTGCAAAGCAAATTATTAGAGAATTAGAAAGAAAAAGTCATGGCTATTTCCACAGTGAAATGCCCTTGAAATTACCTTAAAATATATAGGTACAAAAAGGAATCTGGGATGGCATATACCATGCACAGAAACTTTCCTGGGAAGATACCTTTGTGAAATTCATTAAGCAGATGGAGAGATGAAGGCAACTTCCTAACCAAGCTGGTTAACTAGTGGAAAGTGCTCAGTATCACAATTATCATTGCCATTAAAAACTGTGAAAATAGAAAGAATAATTTCCTTTTACTGCAAAGGTAAACAGTGATGGCTGTGAAATTCCATTTATAGGAAGTGAGTAGTAGGAAAGTAGGACATAATTCTGAATTTTCTATTAAATACATAACTTCCAAGAGCTCAAAAAAAATTGTATAATTCTATTTTCACTACATCAATTACATACAATAGAACATGAGGCATTGCTCTGTGTGCACAGTATAAAATTGCAAGTACATTTCCTATGTTAGTGATTATTAGAATGTAATAAAATGGAAGCATCTATTTGCAACTTTCACTTTTGCTTCACATTTGGCTGTTTTCTGTTGATAACCACCTGTTCTGCTCTCTTTAGAAAGCAGCATTACCATATGTCTAAGGCATATGTATTACAAACTCTGATTCTATGTTAAGAGGTTTTATTATTTTATTATTGTCCCATCCTGTGATATATATTCAAGGTCAGGCTCGACGAGGCTTGGAGCAACCTGATCTAGTTGAGGATGTCCCTGCTCACTTGAGGCGGGGTGGACTAAATGGCATTTAGAAGTTCCTTCCAACCCTAATCATTCTATGATTCTATGATTTTATTCCTTAACTATACTTAACTTTCTCTTTTATTTCAGAGTATTTAGTGTATGAAGTTCACACTTCATACATGGAATAGTGCATGTCCTTAATCTAGGTAACATCTGATGGAATAGGTGACAGATGTTTTCTCATCTCCAGCTGAACATCACCTCTGCAATGCATCTAAAGACTGAAAAAAAAAAAAAAATCAAGGTTTAGTTTCATGAAATATTATATTTCTGCATAAACTAATACTATGTAAATGGAATGCCTATTCATATTTTTTTCCTTTCTTTAGTCTGCTGTCTTCTATGGTGTAATGGAAATGTAGTATAGAGTACTCTTTCTGTAAGGTCTTTGAAACCAAAGCTCATTCTAGATGTGATTAATTCATAGCTGCACTCTACTTCTGATGGATATGTCAGTTAAAGATGAACAAGGGAACAGAAAAGTGAGACAGGTCAGCTGATTGTGGAAAAAAGTCACCTAGAAAGAGCTCTTGTATTTCAGGACCTCTGTATATATCACAGCTGTAAGGAGATCACTATATCAGCACTTTTCTTGGATTGCACATCTATTTTGCACATTTTTGGTGGAGTTGCCAGGCTTTAACTCATTTAGTACAACAAGGCTAGAATCAGAGCTTTGGTGGTGCTGGCTGTAGACTTCAGGAGAATCTTCTTTGTCTAGAGAATTAGTAAAGATAAGTGGTGTGAAGGCTGCAGCAAAGGTATTTCCTGCCGGTCTGATTCCAATGGTTGGGTTATATGGGAGAGCAGCGCAGAGCGTGCCTGCTCGGGTCCATGATGCCCCAGCTCACAGCAAAGATGGGAGGAGGCCACAGGCACCAAACAAACACTTACAGCCCTGGCATGGAGCACCAGGATGAAAATGTCTGCTTAGAACCTAGAGAGAGAATTTCTTTCATGTGAATGATGGACTTTGGCTCATGTGAGAAAAGCAAAGCCAATTGATTTAATAGCAATTAACTTGTCCAATATCGGAGAACCGTATACAGTTTGGCATAATTCATTGAAAATTGTTCTGGCAATGCTGCAGGCCATTAGACGCTTCAAAAAGGAGATGAGAACTGATAGATATTCTGCACAGATACAGTTAAGAGGCACAATAGTTGCGGGAGTTTCTCTCTAATGCTGCCTCATGCCAGCAGGTAGGAGCCTTCTTTTATCTTCCTAGAAAGCCTTAATAAGGATGCTGGGGGGGGGNNNTACAAGTGGTAGGGGGGGGGGGGGGGGGGGGGGGGGGGGAGGAAACTGGCCCCCTATTTGATGGATTGGTTATCTGCTTGCCAGATAATTGAATTTCCTATTGCACTTGATATAATAGGATTCCACCTAAATTATCAATTACTTTGTTTTTGTTTTTTATGTGGGTTACGGGAGTTAATCTTGACATTGAGCCACAAAGGGCACAGACTTTTCTTAATCTGTCTCACAGGTGAAGGAGGAGCTTTTCTGCTACTGGTCACAGGCAGCCACAGAGAGGCCCTTTTCTGCTCTGCCTTGGCCTATGTACCTCTCAGCACCTGCTTTCTGTAGAGACACGAGTCTAATCTCTCTAAGTTTTTACGAACATTTTAGTCTGTACCTGCCTCAGCAGTACTCAGTACAGGGTAGTTTCCAAGCAAGTTGGCCCAGCCAATGGTAGAGTCACTTTCATAAGGGTGTTTTTTTTTCTGCAATCCAGTGCTCCTGGTTTCCTGTGTTCAGAGGGGGCCAGATGTCCCCCACCATGTATAAATGTTGCTCAATCTCCCCTTGTCATTATACAGGGCACCAACAAGTGGGGAGGGTGACTTGAATTCATAGCTGTAAGTTCTCAGTTTCATATTTAAGCATTCATTTAAACTGATGTGATCTTTTCTGCGGAGTCATTCAGTGCTGCGGTCTCCCTTTTGTTGCACTGCATCATGAGAGCATCAACAGCGATTTTAATATTGTACAATTTTCAAGGCAGCAGTAACTCCTTGATCTAGTTATGTGACTGCCATCTGAAAATAGCCGTAAAGGACACAGTACATTTTGTGTATCTAAGAAATCAGAATCAAGATACACAGTTTGCACAATCTGTTACTTGGTTTTAAATGGATCATTAATGAGGTTTTCTAACAAATAGTAGTTTTTCCTATTTTTTTTGAATCAGAAAATGGAGAAGGAAAAAGAAAAAATAAATGAAAGAAAAACAATTTTCTTATCATTTTTCTTTTGTAATTGGATGACTTGCTTCAGTGCTATGTGACTGTATTTAATTAATGATCTCAGACTTTGTTATGCTGTTTATTAATGCTAGGCATTGTGCTAGCCATGCGTCTGTTTGTTTATTTGCATATGTGTGTGGGGAATATTCCCAATGTGATGATCTTTTGTTTGATACAGAAATATAATCACATTATATTTCTTGAGAACACTCTTTCCTTCCTTGTTATATAGTTTTACAGAGTCATAGAGTTGAACACTGGCAAAGATGATTCAAACAGAGCCTTACCCATGTGCAGCCCAGACTTTCTGGTCGCCGAACCAGTGTGGAGGGACTCCCGTGACTCTGAGCCGTTTCCAATGTGCTCTGCTGGGCTAGGTCTTATCATTGACCAAAAATTGTTTCTTTTTTCTGCCTGATGCAATTGGGCTGATCTCTGCACTTACATCTGATATGGGGGATAACAGCAACACACTAAATTCCATTGGATGACATTATTGGGGTATATACCTGATTGAGATGCATATATGTTCCCGTTTAAGTAATGAAGCATTAAAATGCCTTGATGGAAAAATGAGAAGACTGGTTTACAACCATAAAGCTCCTGTAGCACTATTTCTATGATAGTTTTTTGTGGGAAAATCAATTTTCAAGTGTAAGTGTTCATCCATTTCAAGTGTCCCCAGTCATCATGTCTAATACATAGGTCTGGCTATAGTAAGTTCAGCTAAAATATCTCTAAAAGCCAAAATCAGGTGACTGGTTTGACTGGACAAAGTAATTAATTGCTCTTCAAGGAACAAGTACACCTCTTGTTCAAAACAGTGACTCCTGGTTCTGAAAACAGTGGAATTCTCTGGTAGTTCAACAATGCAATTGGAATTACTGTCAAGAATAAGGGGTACTAAGTCAGTAAATCAGAGTTTGTAAAGGTATTTTAGCTGGAGCTTATATCTTGAACAAACACCTGACACTAGCTCTAGTAGTAACACTTTAAAAGGTGAACACTGAATAACTAGGTGATAGGCATCACTGATGTTAAAAAACACATAGCCTGGATGTAGTTAGTATTTATAATGAAAAGTATCTTGGATACTGAATGCTTGTAGCATTTTAATCAACAATATATTGGACAAAATATGGTTATACAGAATATTGGTCATTTAAAATATTTTCTGTAACCTGTCTGCAACAGATAGTACCTCCTGAAGAAACCTGGATAAACATGTAACACTTGAGAAATTATTGCCAGACTTATAATTAGTGGGGTTTTTTAAAAAAATTGGTAGATTGTCTAGAGTAGATGCCTGAAGCACAGCATGCAGGTAGCAGAGGCTACAGGAATGACTACCTGTTTTACTTTCAAACAGATGAATTCCTGCAATGGATATGAATAAAACAGGCTAGGGAGTAGCTGGGCATAAGATACCGTGTGACTGATATTTTAGAGAAACAAGGCAAAGAACTGCCTTGCCGCTACTGCTGCTGCGCAGTGTGGAAGGGCTTTTGTGGCTACAGATTATTTTTTCCATCTTTGGCTAGACTTTTTGGATGGACAGGGTGATGGGCCACTCATGCAACCTCGACAACTCTCCAAGGTTTCCATGCTTTGCAGGGTCCTCCTGGCAAAGCACCCTGGCAGGGTTCCTCTAAGATGAGCGCCTTGGTGCTGAGGAAGGGAGAGGTGTGTTCTCTCAGGTTGCAAGCTTGGAGAATTAATGGGAAAGTGAAAAGTGCCTGATTCAAAGTTCTTTTGTTTGTTTAGTGTTTTTAAGTCCTTTTTCATTGATTTCAATGGACTGTGAGTCAGACCCATACTGCCTGTTACATGATATGTTGGTCCAATGACTGACAAGGCTGCAGATATTTCTTCTTTTGAAGTCATTGGCCAAGGCATTCACATAAATCACGGATTTTACTGAAACTGCAATTAAAACAAATCAGATTTAATGCACACTGAAAGCCTTAGTAATCAGTATACAGGTGAACATGGAGGAAAAGGCACAAGCTTAGCCATCCTTCCAAGCAAAACTGAAAAAAAGAACTGCGTATATAATCGAACAGCATGTGAATATTAATGCACAAAATCCTCTGAGTCCCTAGTTCCCTGATGCAATTATTTTCTATTCACATTAATTGTTCCTAACAGATGACATTAATGACTTTGAGTTAAAATGTGTGCAAAGGAGGCCTTCAGCAGATCAATGCTGTTTAAAAATAGGGTCACTTTTGCAATCATTCACTCAAAGTGTAGCAGCTCGTAAATAAAACAACATTAACATGTTGATTGATTTCTAAATGTTAATTTTGTAGTTCATTTTTATGCTTTTTTCCTGAAACCTGTCAAACTCTATGGATAATGGTGGGACTCGTGTTCATTTGTCATTGTTGCATCTGAAGTAATGATAAGCTGCAAAACAGTGACTGGAAGAAAAAGTAGAGTTTGTTTTGGATGAGAAATGATCTGCTCTGCAGACAGGAAGTCTTGGACAAAGTAAGCACAAAGAGCAGCGTTTCAAATTAGAATAAATCCTCTTTTACCTCAGGGTCTTCATTTCCCTTGAAATTTAACAGCAGAGTTTGGAATTCTAAAAGTGCTGATCTGCTGCATACTTGACAAATGCTTATGCTTTGCTCTTCCCTTCTGCCCCCCCAGAAACTCCATTCACGCATCTTAGACCTCTCATCTGGGGATTTGCTTTCAGAAGTAGAACGAAACAGAAGCCTGATGCAATCTCGAACTGCTGATGCTCAGATTCATGTGAGTTTTTGTGCTGTCCTTGTACCCCTCATTTGGAATCCTCCTCTTCACCTCTGAAGTCTGATGTCAGGGAGGAGCCATAAAGCTGATCTCTGAGTTGAAACACTGTTGAGGCAGATAACAACACTTCTTCCTTCTGTTCTCTGAAATTCAATATTGTGTCCTCAGTTGATGTAGTAAGCAGATAGTGTCACTCTGTGCAAAAAAAGCGTAAATCTTAGCAATGTCCCCAATATACCTTTTTGGCTATTGATTACATCTCAGAACCTCTGAGAAATGGCCAAGGAGCTTTTTATTAAAGCCCATACACCATATTATTCATCCTACTTTTATGATATATTATGTATGAACTTCTAAAAATTCATGGGCTCTGCATTTTTTTTTTTTTTTCAGATGGGGGTTAGCTTTGTGCTTATTTGGCAAAACGTTAGCCAGTGTGGCTTTCATGTTTCATTGTCAAAGAGAAAAGTAGCTTAAAAAACAAAAGTCACATAAAGATAGAAGGAAACAAAGAGGACTAGAACGGAACATTGAACCTGTATGTGGCTTTGATCTTGAAGTACTGTAGCTTCAACAAAAAATGTAATCTCCTTTGTAATACATACCTTAATGAAAAGGTATTGTTGCAGAGGTTCACAAAAATGCTGGCGACCCTTTGCATTATATGTAATTAAGCCTTCAGGTTAGGTTTTTCTAATACAGAGTTTCGCATCTTTAATAATCTGATTCTTTCCATTTTCTGTGATTCCTAGTGAAAAATATGTAGATAAATTGTTATACTACATTCAGGCCTTTTTGCCCTAATTTTGTTCAATCTAATGACTAAAGAGTCATGATAACAGAAAAAAAAAAAGAAAATTTTTGCTTTGTTGGTTAATAGACCCATTTGCAAGTTGAATATATGTAATTAATGCATCATAAACATACTATTTAAGGTACTTTCTCTGATATTTTAGAGAAGAAAGGCAAATTGCATGAGAAAATTCCACTCTCTCTTTAGTGACATGAATTTCTAGATTGGGTAGATATCCTACTTTAGAATCTGCAATGACATGGTACTTTTTGCACATTTTCTCACCTCTTAAACAATGAAGATGATTACAGTAATACGCTGTTCTTTTCCTTTGCTTAGATGTCTCCATTTTTCCCACTGCTAGAACTGTAGGAGCAAATGCCTTTCTCCTCTCGTTAGGTGCAAAGGAACAAAGTGAGGGGATGGAAAGGCTCAGTCTAGCCAGAGATGACAGGAAAGGAGCTGGTGCTTGTTAGTATGCTGTAATCTTCTCTATTCTCCTACAGGATTTTACAGGCATCCTTCCCTTAAACACTATGATGACTGGGACATAGCCTAGTCTAATGGGCAGAAATTTGACATGACATGTTTTTCCCAATGCCACTGCTGAAAGGCAGGGAAATAGCCAGAACAAGCAGATGCTGCCATTGGCCTCTATACAGTCAACCTTACAGGGAATGACGCTGTCATAGCTGAGGAAGCTGGTGAGAGAGGGTCTCTTGTGGGAACCACGATGTCGGAAATAAAGAGTAATTTATCTCAACAAAGTGAGGAAGTTTGTTTCAAAGCCAAAACCACAGGCATCAGGCTGCCTCTGATGCTGAAAGATGTATCTTTCCCAGAGCTAGTGGATTTAAAGGCTATTCCTCCTGCATCCATTTGACTTCCTAGGAGAACATGTACCAATAACTCCCAGAGGTGAAATGTACTCTTGCTACCTCTAAATGATTTTCCCATTCATAGGTTTTGCCTGTGACAGAGAATAATGATTTGCCCTGTAGTTACGTTTGTCAAAAACAGAACATTATTATGTCAGTTGAGCAATGAACAGCTGTACTGATGAACTCCTCAGCAGTAAAAATTCTGCTCTCTCCCATTTAACTGAAAAGAGGTTCAACCCTAGTGATAATAAATGGGAGGACATGGGGGAATAAATGGAAGAAATTAGCAGAAGGCCAACAAACATGTTAGTGTGTGGGAAGTGCCTACAAAGTGAGCATTTTTTTTAGAGATTTGCATGAAGAAGCTGTATCTACTGCATATGCAGTTCTGATAATTGTTTTGGGGATTCAATAACTTTAGATTTCTTGTGTCTTCCTGATTAGAAAGGTAAAATTTTCATTTGAGAAAAATTAATTTGGGGTGTATCTACGTACAAAAAAATCAATAAGTATTGTTTGAGCTTGCCTTAATGAAATCCATAGCGAAGTTTTATGAAACAGTCATGTCCCTCTATCTGGCGTTCCTAGTAATTAAAAAGATATCTGGTTCTGTAAGGAAACTGGAGAAAAACATAACAGAATGGTGCAGG